>VYZR01011716.1:83376-95638 GCA_013400675.1 Oxylabes madagascariensis | reverse complement strand
TGAGTAATGAATCTTGGCTGGGATGAGCATTTTGGAGCCACAGTTCTGCAAAAATTCAAATCCCTGAAGGAAGTACGGTAGCATGAAGACCTGCAAATAATGGATTACAGTAATCCCACCAGGAAGTGATAATGGCATGTATAAATATTTGCCTTAGTTGATTGCAAATTATATCCTCCTAAAAGATGTTTGTCACTGTCGTTAGTCATTAGCATTTTCTAAATGCTTTACCAGCTGTTGGGTCGTGCATAATGAGGACTCCATCTCTACCAAGCATGTCCGAAGTGTCTGGATGGGATGGGGTTTTTCTATGTGCTTTTATTCTACTGATTATCATGTAATCACATAATAGTTTGGGTTGGAAGGGTCCTTAAAGATCATCTAGTTCTAACCCCACTGTCATGGGCAGCAACACCTTCCACTAGACCAGGTTGTTTGAAGTCCCATCCAACAAACCAAAAGCCTGTGATGTCAGTCTGGAGTATTTTGCACAGAGTGTGCAAACCATGTGACCATGAAGTGAAATTGTGGCCATATAGAAGTCTGCATATAATCAGAAGATGAAATGAGATTAGATTGATATGCAAAAGAGGGGGATTCTGTTGCCTCATGCACTACTACCCCGTTTTTAGTGGCTTCGGCTCTGCAGAGTCCTTGCTGAAGATGGGGATGGCTCTGATGAATGGGAACAACCTGTACCAGTAAAAAACACTGGCAATTTCCCAATCAGAATCCTATCAAGCCTGGCTAACTCACCGCCTGTTACATCTTGCAGATTCCAAGAGGGATTAAGTCTTCATTGTCAGTCTAGTGAGGAGAGTTGAAACTCAGCTGAAGTTTTAAATCAAAAAAGAAAGATCCAACAGTCTTCAACAGAGGCAGCAGACTAGGAAAGAATGGGATTTAGAACAGAAGCACAGCCAGAAATCAATGAAGCTTTTATGCCATCCCTCCTCATTTATCTATAAATCCCATTCTTTCAGCTATTTAGATATTATCTCCACACAGTAGCTGAATTAGGTTTATTTTGTAAACCAGTTTAGGAAAGCTAGTGCAAACCCCTGTAGAGATACTCATATTTTGGTTTAAGAGTGGCTGCAGAGGCTAAGCTGGCACCTGAGACAAAACCTCTGTTAAAGTGGTACTGCTTGGGCTTATCTGCATGGAAGATGGAGTGAAACAACTAAAATGTGAATTTAAAGTGTTTGAGGTAAAACCTATTAAACCCATGAATGCACACTTTTATTCATACATAAAGGAGCTTTTAGTGTGCTTGATTCAGTGTTAAAACAAGTCACAGTTACTTTATTTCAGAATTAAACCTTTCATATTAGTATTTAATGTCCTTTAACTGATCTACTTGAAATCCATGTCTGTAATTTGGCTTTGTTTCCAGTGTATGCAAACACTTTGTGAGCAGTCCAGTTCAGGTTTGCTGGGAAAGGAAGGCAGAAAAATATCCTCACTAAGCTATATGAAAATTATTTATAAATTTTTCAGTAAAAGGAAGTATAAACCCCAGGTAGCCTCAAAGCATCAGTCAGCTGGATTCTCTCAACCCTATCAGTTTATACCACTTGCAGATCAATCCATTTGCCTATGGTTTATATTGCTGGTTTTGCATTATTCCCTGCTGGGGATGGGTTCCAAGCATCAGAAAAGCATTTCTGTTGTGCTAAGTATACAGCATTTCTTGTCTTCTCCCGCATTCAAGGGAAGTGGAGGGCAGATTTGCTGTCAAGGTAGCAACTTGTAACCTGCCTCATGCTCCTGAGAGGACTGTATTTTTCCCTGCTGCCTCTCAGGCAGGAGCTGGGTCAGATTCCTGCTCAGAGCTGTTAATGGTTGCACAGGGGCTCTTCTGCTCAGCGAACTTTCACTTTCACCAGGTTCTCAATGACAGGATGTGGTTTGCTGTGTAAATGTAAAGGAGAGAGGAGGATCTGGCCCTGCAGGCTTTCAACTCACTTCTAAAATACTCCAGGGTCTTTGGCCGTGCAGTTTATCTGGCTTATTTTGCTACTGTCATTTGTTAGTGTGGAGATGACTGAATGCTCATCAGAACATTTCCTACTGCCTAGAAATTAACTTGCTAATTCAGGAGAACATACATTTACTGAAACATCCTCTCCATGACAGTGACTATTGGGGGTATTAAAGGAAAAGGTGCAAACAAACTGAATAACCTCCAGGGCAGAGAGTTATGAGTGGGCCTGCCAAACATCCTTGTGTTGAATGCTTAAACACATACCCACATTTATTCACATCGTAGTGTCACAGCAGAATTAAACCACTGAATCAGTAGCTATAGAAGATGCCACATTCAGAGATACAAGACTCTGATTCTCTTCTTCTTTAGAATTCAGAGGAGCAAGAAATAAAAGATAAGAAATAAAAGAGAGGGGCTGAGAGGGGATTCAAGTCAGCATTTGGTGTTCTTGTTCTTGTGACAGGCATCAAACTTGTTTGAAGACCACAAATAAAAACTGATGCTGATATTCCTGATTTCTTTTCCCCCTGTGGGCTGCAATTGTATGCCTGCATTTATCTCAAGATTAACAGCACAAAAAATGGGTATAATTTTAAAATCTACAGAGTATATAAAAATAGCCAGATTTTAGCTTTCCTTACCTCTCGCCTTCACTGTTTCCTTTCTCCATCTCAGGTTTTCGTGATCTACTGTCTTCGTGGTACTCTGAGCACCTTAAGCCGTGGCATTAGCCCATGGCAGAGGTGACTGTTTTCCTCCTTGAGCAGTTAGTTATTCCAGTTGTTCTGCATTTTTGGAGGCATAGCAGCTTGTGTTGCACCCTGATTGTGTGAAAGAGTAATGTGGAAAAGCCTTGGACTTCAGAGTCATTCCAGAGAGCCCACTCCATAGATATGTTCTGTCCCACATCATGTCCTATGTCTGGCTTAGACAGGCCTTACCTTTGCCATGGGTCCCTGCTGGGCCTGTGGTGGTGACTTGCTGGTATCTTAAAAAGCTTGAAACTAACTTTCTTTCTTTCTTTTTCTTTCTTTCTTTCTTTCTTTCTTTCTTTCTTTCTTTCTTTCTTTCTTTCTTTCTTTCTTTCTTTCTTTCTTTCTTTCTTTCTTTCTTTCTCTCTCCCTTCCTTTCTCTCTCCCTCCCTTCCTTCCTTCCTTCCTTCCTCTCCCTTCCTCTTTCTTTCTATTTCTTTCTCATTCCTGACTGCCACTGTGTGTGTCCACATGACATCTCTGACAACTTCTTACTGTAGAAAATTTAATCAGTCCTCTAAATTTTTTCAGATAGTGTAAAGGTCATCTGAGTCTGACTGCCAGTGCAGTGTAGATGGGTGCTGCAGAAAGTGTGAGCCTGATCTCTGTAGTGATCTACATGAGTCTGATCTGGGGGAATGGGTCTGGGCTCTTTCAAAGACTGTGGTAAAGTTGTCATATAACATTATTGCAAGATACTTTCTGGGCAAATGCTGCTGTTTGTATATGAACACGTCAGGAGAATCCATCAGATCAAAGTTATGCCCAAACCTTTTACATGCGGGTATTGTCTCAGGGAAGAGCAGTGATGAAAGGTGTGTCTGGTCTTTCACAGGGGGAACGTGTCAATTTTTCACCATCTGTCCTGGTCTGTACTGCACAGGTAATCTAGACATCTCCTTCCCACTGCCTGTCCATGGTGCATCACTCTTCAGGCATTTGGACAGATGCCGTTTCACCTCTGGAAAAATGGGTGAAACTCTTGTTCTCCACTCTCCAGTTCACTCGTGTGGAGAGGAGGGACTGAGGCACAGAATCTGCAAAGTGGATTTCATTTTCAGGGAGCTTTCCCAGTTTCCCTAGTCCACCTGGACCCAGGGAGGGGGGAACTCCCATTGAGATCTGGGGAGGGATCAAAGAGCAGGGGTTTTGCTGAGGGGAGCCGTGGGGCAGCGCTGCCGTGGGTGATCCAACACCTGCACATTCCCAGAGCTGGCAATCAAAGGCTGCATGGCCTCGAGCTGAGAGTGTCTACTTTTTGTTGTCAAACTTACAAGTTCAATTAGAATTGAGAGGTTTTGGTTTTTCTCAGATTTTTCTATTGATAACTTTTCCAGTTGTCTCCGTCATATGGATCATGACTTTTCCATCCACTAATTAAATTCAAGTGATACAAAGTTTATTGGGCAGTATTTGCAGGTGGTCTGCATCAGGATAAACACACAGGCAAAGATCAGCCCCATCATATTTCTAGAAAGTCAGATGCTTTCATACCAGGAAGTAAAACCTAAAATAAAACTTTATTTCCCATTCCCCTAGCTTTAAACCAGTACACTTACACTGGAGTCACTTATAACTAAATCACCACACTGTCATGAAGTTAGTAACATGGATGTAAAACAGTTTTCTTCCCCGTTGTTCTAAGTTTAAGGATATCTTAGGCATTGTGGTTTGAGCCAAAAAAAGCACTTTTCATATAGTCTTTAGTCAATGCAAGTTTTCAACATCCTAGTCTTTATATTGCAATATTTTAATTATTGTTTACTTTATTTAATTGCTCTTTTCCTAAATATACATCTTTTCTTTCCACTTCAAGGCTTTTGGAATTTTTCCAATCAGTCCACTATCAAAGAACACTTACAGTCTTGTATTTAAACTTCTCATGCCTGTAAATTAAAACCTGTGCAAGCCCCAAGGCCAAGGCTTTGGCTGTATGTTGTTCACAGCTGATTTTTTAAATGTATATGCTAATATTTTAGGAAAAAGGTCTCTTGCAAAAGTAAGAATCTTATCAGAAAGTTGATGTTTACATTGTCAGATTGGGATGGAAAGATAAAAAGTGAAAAATCTGAAGCTGATAAATGAAATTTCTTCATCCTCTATTTTTCCCCTGTTTTTCCCCCACTTTGTTCTTTTTTTTCCTCATGTCATCTCTATGAAAGGGATGTAAGAAAAAAATGCTGTGAAGACCAAAAGCCTTTCTATTTCATGTTGAACAAAGAAAAGACCTTTGTTATTTTACTGAACATAAGAACGTTTGGGAGATCACAGTTTCCTTTTGGAATTACATATATATATATATATATGAAAAATCATTAGACAAGGCCCAAGCACTGAGGCACTTTAGTACTGATTGAAGCCTGTCTGTAATATTTTGCAGGATGTCTTTTGTTTGAGGAACTCCAGGCACTTCCCAGGATCTTTAAGACTGTATGTGGTGGGGATGCACCGCACTCAGTGAGGTCCATGAAGTAAGACAGAGAGGGGTGGTGGCATCACCAAGATGCTTGCATGAGTAGAAATGCAAGTGATCAGGTTCTTAGCAAGGATTTGCAAGCGATGTGGTGGGACAGAGGGCTCTGTGGGTGCCAAGGACCCCAGGCTTCACCTGTACGTGTTATGTGTGGTTTTGCTTTGGACCAAGTCCTTGCTGTTCTTGCAATTTCTCAATCCTGTGCCATGCGCTCTGGGATGGCCCTGCTTGAGCAGGGAGATTGGACTGGATGACACACTGTGATCCCCTCCAACCTGACCTATCCTGAGATCCTGTGAAATCTCGTGCAATTGCATGGTCTAAACCATGGCCTTCCATGCTGGGAAGGCAGAACAGGGCTGAGGGGTCTTCCCACCTGCCTGTTCCCTGCACCGAGCTCCCCACTGCCTTCCAGGGATGAGTTCCCGCATCTCATACCCACACTGACATTGCCCATCAGCCTCAATTCTTGCAGTTACACCTAATTGCATTATACCTACCTGTATCCATAGTAGTTATACCTGAAGCTGCAGTGGTCAGTGACAGACACCTTTCAAGAGAAGCAAAGCTTAGAGTCAGTTTTAGCAATGGTGTAGCATTGAGCATTGAAAGATGGGTTGGAAACCTCTTGATAATAAACTTTCTCATGAGATTTTTAGCAATCTTTGTGTCCTATCCCAGCTGGAAATGCTATGAGAACATTTTTTCTTGGGGTATTTTGTTGCTCTCATTTTCAGATAGCAAGTGGGAAAACATTTATTCTAACATTAGAGAGGTTGAAAAAACGGTCTAGTAAACTGAATCCTGGAGCAGAAGGGAAATTGAAGGGCTTTGGTTCTACTTACACTCTTTCCCTCAGTACTCCACAGAGAGAAATCTGACAGTTACAGAAATAAGAGGTGAAGAAAGCTGCCCAGACTTTTGGGACATCTAACTATTCTTCTTGCTGGTTCAGTTATTCCTTGTAGTACACTGTCATTTATTTTGTCAGTCTACTTTTAGGCAACCCAAGAAATAGGTCTTCCCCTTCTCCCTGAAGACACAACAATAAGGTCAGTAGATGTCAGAGTTAAGATTTTTTTTCCTGATATCCAGAATATTTATTTTTCATTTTTACTTAGCACTTGGTCTCATGAACAAGTTATCCCAGCTGAGCTCAGCTCTAGTTGATAGTTTTGTTCTCTCTTGTAGCACTCAAAAAATTCAGCCTTCTCTAACCTACTTCAGGGCAGTTTAGTGCAAATGATCTTTTGGGCTGTAAGTGCACAGGTAAAGAGTTAGCATGGCTCTGCTTACACACAGTAACTTGTCAAGTATTGATGTATGCCTTACATGTGTCCAAGTTTTTAAATCCATTCCTGATGTTCCCTGGTTTAACTGGCTGTTCCAGTCCTCTTCAACATCTTCATTAACTACTTGAATGTCAGACTCAAGCGAACACTTAAATTTGCTGACAGCACTAAATTGGGAGGAACTGTTGACTCCCTTGAGGGCAGAGAGACCCTGCAGAGAGGACCTCAAAAAATCAGAGGCCTGGACAATCACTAACCATATTAAGTTTAACAAGGGCAAGTGCTGGAGTCTGCACGTGGGACAGGGCAATCCTAGTTGTGTGCACAGACTAGGGAAGGAGAGGCTGGAAAGCAGAGCTTTGGAATGGGACCTGTGAGTCCTGGTCAATGGAAAGTTGGACATGAACCAGCAGTGCCCTGGCAGCCAGGAGGGCCAACCCTGTCCTGGGGGCATCAGGCACAGCATGGCCAGCCGGGCAAGGGAGGGGATTGTCCTGATCTGCTCTGAGCTGGGGCAGCCTCACCTCCAGTGCTGGGAGCAACTTTGGGTGCCATAATGTAAGAAAGACATTGAACTATTAGAGAGTGTCTGAAGGACGGCCACAAGGATGGTGAAGAGCCTTGAGGGGAAGCCATATGAGGAGTGGCTGAGGGCACTTGGTCATTCAGCCTGGAGGAGACTGAAAGGAGACCTCACTGCAGTTACAACTTCCTGGTGAGGGGAAGAGAAGGGGCGGGCACTGATCTCTTCTCTCTGGTGACCAGTGACAGAACTCAAGGCAACAACATGAAGCTGAGTCAAGGGAGGTTTAGGCTGGATAGCAGAAAAAGATTGTTCACCCAGAGGGTGTTTGGGCACTGGAACAGGATCCCCAGGGAAGTGGCCACAGCACCAAGAGTGACAGAGTTCAAGAAGCTTTTGGACAATGCTCTCAGGCATGTGGTGCGATTCTTGGGGATGGTCTTCTCCAGGTCTCCTGCAAGACTTGATGATCCTGTTTGGTCCCATTCAACTCATCATATTCTGTGATACTATGATTAAAACACCCCTGTAAATAATAACTCTGTTCCCAAGGCATTTATATTAGCTGGGCACTTTAATTCGGCACTCAGGCAGGCTATGTACAGTTAACTCTTAATCCTTTCTCATACCTTGGTCCTTCTATCTTCCTCATCTCATTTGTTGCTGTCCTCTGAATTTCTTGCAGTTTCCCTGATCCTCTGGCTCTGGGGAGCACGGCGCACTACTCCACATGCTCACATCTCAGCCCTTTCTGAGCTCATCATGAACAGCAGTTTAGTTTTAGATATGAGCACAGCTTTGAGTGACCTGAACAGTGCACTTTCCATATGCCTCATACCAGTTCTGCCATGGGCAGCTGTTAATTTCTAGACCATTATATTGTGTATTGTTCTCCTAAGGTTTCCTCTTATCCTTCTAACAACTGTCCTTTTCAGGAAGATACACATCTAGAGCTCTGTTGCTGTGTCAGTAATCTACAGATCACATATGATCGATAAAAAGCTCCTCTCTTTGCCCTGCCAGCTCTGCAAGCCTGGCCTGGCATCACACAATGAAGCTAGGATCTTATACATGATTCCCAGGAATCCTGTTTCAGCCTGAGCCTGAGCTCTATTATCAATACAATTAAGGTGAATTTGAGCTGCCGTGTAAAGTTTTCAAAAGAACTTACATGACCTTAGAGGCTGGGGCTTATTTTCAAAAGTGACTTGGTGCACTCAGAAGCCTAAGTGAATTAGTTCTCTATTAAATTGGTCCTCTCTTACTATTTAAATGCTTTTGAAAAGGGAATTTAGGGTTCCTTTGGCATTTCAGGCATTTCTGACAAGATTCCTAATGTTATTTAGGTGCAAGTGTATCAGACCTCAGCTAGCTCAGAAAAACTGGGAAGTACCAAGTTTAATTTTCAAACTGAAGTTTGAGTTTAGGGCTGTAATGCCCAGAAAATTTGTGCTGGCAACTAAGACAATTAAATCCTAAAAGCAGCGAGAATAAACATAAAACCCTTCAGTCATGGCTTAAATGTAGTCACTGACTAAGCAACTAGACACAAAGTGGTGGCTGCTGTAAATCCCCATTCAGGGACACTCCGTGCAGCTAAAGGAAGTGACAGGTCACAGCAACAAATAAGACACTCTATTATATTAAATAACATTTTATTTGAGGCTCTGACATTTTTACTTTGTAAAAATTGCCTTGCCTTCACTATAAAGGATTACTTCTCTTTGTGATTCCTAATGTTTTATAAATATTTCTGGTAAATACAAAACATTTAAAATAGGCATATATTTTAAAATATTAAAAATATGCAAAAAATACACCATAGACATCAAACAACAATATTGCTTATGGTTGTACCAATTTACTCCTGTTTTTCTGAATTTTGCCTGGGAATATTATTAAATGTCCTGAAATTGAGGTCGAGAGAATTTTCTGCTTAAAAGTTTTGTACTATGTCAATTAAGTGGACTATGTTCCTCAATCAAAATGCAATTTTTAAATAATTTTCTGTTTCTCTGTCTTGCTTACTGTGGCTCTTCATTGCTTATATTCTCTTGTCAGACAATGTTGCTCACAAATAGCTGCTGAAATGCTGATGGATGAAAGGTACATTAGAAACAACCTCTAGCTCAAGTGGGCAAATTATTCTCCCACAGAACAGTACTAATTCCGTTGGAACTAGGATAGAGTTCATCAGTGCTACTGATGCCTACATACAGTTGTCATGGAATGAGATTCACATCTGAACTCAAAGCGCACACTAATCCTACACTCTTAGAGAAAAGAAACAGGCCTGTTAGTGATCCAGTCTTATGCTGGAGAAACATACAAAGGCCTACTTCACTTTAAACAGATTTATCTTTTTATTTAGTTTCAAGGTTTTTATTGCACCCTCGACTCTGCATCAATTCACACCAATGGAGAGAAAGTAGCAGAGATACTGAAGAAAAAGCACTGCCATATTTTTGTAGGGAAACAATCAGTTCACTGAATTTGTGGTTCAAGATGAGAAATTTGTTTTCAGATTTCTCCCTCTATGTGCTTAAACTTGCTTCTGGTCTTACAGGATGCTCATCTTGGCATGGTTAGATGGCTCCTAAGGGCCCGTGTGACTGCAGGAGCAGAAGCAGATTGTCTGATGGCAGTGGATCACTGCACTCTGGGGAAGGGCTTGGTGGGGTCTATTGGGTGTGATGGGATTGCATGAGGAATAAACCAGGCAGGATCTTGTCTCTAGGTCTTTTGTGTTTACATATTTTTATTCCATGAGGTTAGATGGCATTGGGATGCCAGCCCCTCAGTTGTGATGCAGAGATCATTTGATTTTTCAGAGAAGTGCATACTTCACAGTGGTTCTTGGTGTGTTTTTGTAATTAGGCATATTTAACTGTGCCTTGTTTTACTGCTGGAGGAAGAATCTCATTTGTCAGCAGTTTTAAGCTTTGCCAAATAAAGGCATATTGGCAAACTGCATTGAGCACTCTGATAATAACCCAACTTTAGAAAACACACACCCTGCTGTGTTGTATTCAAGCCATGGTGCTGTTGAAATTAAAAGGGGAGACAATGCTTGCTTTCAAAAACTGGAGGTTCTTTGTATTCTAATAAAAGCCTAAATTAATGTTTTAAAAGGTTATTGCTATTTTTTACCAGCTAGCTGGCACTGTGTATAAATCTTATTTAGGCAAGGTCCTACATTATTTCACTGGTTTTAACACGTCAGCCAGTATCATACTGCCACGGATAATCAGTTCCTGAAATTCATTAGTCCAACCAGTTAAATCCCTTTTGTTTAGCTTTAGTAGCAGAGTATTTCTGTGTATTCGGGAATCTAATATATGATGTACATTCTGACAACACCAGCAGGGACCACAAATATTTCTTACATAATCTAAAGGACATATGTTTGGCTTATGGCAAAAATAACCTCATCATTCCTGTGTTTTAGGTTGAGGTGTCCATGTGAGGTCCTTTTATAAGAGCAAAGTAATAGGAACTATGTATAATTTAATCTTGTTGGCTTTTAATACATTTCCTTCAGCTTTTAAAGAGTGCTCTAGGAAATGGAAAAACACACAGTCAGCTATGAAATTCTATGACACTGATGCAGTCAGGCTATAAAATATTCTTTGCATCTTAATTGCATTTTATATAGCTGTATAACCTTGTGTAATTCTTAACTCTATAAATCCTAGCTCTGCATCCCGCTCTGGCAGCTCGGCGAGAGCGGCAGAGGAATGTTTCCCACAGTTCATTGTTCAGTTTGGTTGTGTGGGCAGCTCACAAACGTCAGGGCTAAGCAGGAAACTTGCACTGAACTTTGCAAGCTGCTTTTTGCAGACAAAGGATTCTCCTCATCCCTGTGGATGAACCTGATCTCGCACGATGAGATCCGTATCTGAGCTCTTTCCAAAACCGGCCGTGATTTGACAGCTAGGTGAATGACAGAGCTTGTTTTATGTAGCTGGTTTACATAAAGGTTTGGAGGACACTTTAGAGGAGAAGAGAAGGTAGTTTTAGTGATGTATAACTATGAGAACAAAGCAGGGCAGGACAGAAGCTAAATACCTATCAGGTGAGAAACCAAGCCAAAGCCAGAGTAATCTCTCAGGCACCACCAACCATGTGAAACACTGACATAATGCAAGTGTGCCCGCAGTGATGCTGGATGCAGCAACACAGCAGATGCACTTACCAGTATTTTCTGCCCTCTGATCGTCCTCTTCCATGTACAAGCTGCATCCACAGCCTGTGCCAAGCTCACAGCCTTGCACTTGCTTCCCCACTGCAAAACAGAGGCTGAAAGAGCACCCCAATGCAGAGACAGGAGACCGTGGTTTAAAAGTGAGAAAAACAGTGGAAGGATCACAAAGCGATGATGGATGTGATCTGTTCAACTTTATAGCATATTTCTAATAATAGAAGGGTTTGAGAATAGATAGACAGAAGCATAACAGGATCCAGTGGCTGAAAATTGAAGCTGGATAAATTTAGATGAGAAATAATGCTCTGTCTACACTGCAGATTACAGCACAGTGTTGAGATACATGAACATTAAATGAGCTAATTCAACGAGCAAAAGCCATCCAACAGCAGTGGCAGGGAGATCCCAGACTGATATTGCTCAAGAGAATAAAAGAGCCTGCTCAGAGGTCTGTGCTACTACAGCCCAGCCATTCCCAGCATCCAGTGAGCATTTAGCCTCACCAACTACCCCAGATCTTGGCCCGTGATCTGCACTGGAGGCGTAGCCTATGTCACACAACCACAGAATGGTTTGGGTTGAAAAGGACCCTAAAGACAATCTAGTTTCAATCCCCCTGCCATAGGCGGGGACACCTTCCACTAGACCAGCTTGCTCAGGGCTCCATCCAGCCTGGCCTTGTCAAGAGCAAGTGTAGCAGACATTGCAATGTCTCATCAAGGAATGCTGAAATTAGTGAGTGGCATGCTGTGTCTTGCTTTGCACATAAGATGTAGACAGATTTTACATGAAGAGCCCTTTCTGGTTTCGGGAATTCTGCAAGGTTGCATAAAATGGATGTTGTTGAGCACCTGTTGAGAATGTACTCAACAGTTGGAGGTCAAGCTATTTGCATAGTTGAAAATTTTTGCTACAGCAGCTGAAAAACAGAATTTCTGTGTCACGGTGAATTTTTATATTTTGGCATTTGGCTTCATTTTACTTCGGAAGATTTTTTTTGGTTTCCTGTAGTGCTGAAATTCTGTAAT
>VYZR01011716.1:40623-60861 GCA_013400675.1 Oxylabes madagascariensis | reverse complement strand
ATCTGTGAGCCCATTGGTTGCCTCGCTCTCCAGCCTGTGACTGGGTTTAGCCAGCAGCCCCCACCCACACAGTGCCACTTTTATGATGTTGCCCTGGCCCAGAGCCGTAGCTGGCTGGCTGGCAAGCTGCACGTGACACCAGGAGCCCCAGGTTCTTCAGGGCTGCAGGCTCCCATGCTCCCCAGGCTTGTAGCCAGCCTGGGTTTAAAACCAAGCAGCAGGAACATTGGCAGGAACAGGACTCCAGCACATGAAATCCAGTGAAGAGAAATTCTTCTGCTGCAGAAAGTAGGCAAAAGGCAACTGGAGATGAATAGGCTGCCTGACAGCTGGCAGACATGCAGCCTGTCTACCATAGATGGTAATATAGGCACTGCAACTATTACAGCATCTAAAGGCATAAAAAGCAATAAAAAGCTTTAACCTTTGCTACCCAGGAAAACTAGCAGTGGTTTCAGATGCTGTCAGTGGAGAGGAGCCTTTGTGATGTTGTGATGCTTGTGACAAGCAAATGGTCTAGAAAGCTCTACTGCCCTGTGTTTGGAATTAAGGGCCAGGAGTGCCTGGGTTCGTGCCGTATTTGTACTAGTTACACAGCCGGTTTTAAAAATTGTATTACTGCTGTTATTATAATGATATTGCTATCACTACTGTTATTTTCTTTACACATCAATGGAGCCTGGACAGCCAGTCTTAATTTCTTACGTGAATGCAAACGGCATTTAGATTTTTGTGGAGATCAGACACCAGACACATTCCTACATTCTTGTCCAATGTTCAATATTTTTCCATGAGTCAAAGAGAACAAGAATGGGCATATTGTGTAAATGCAAAACTCTGCCTTTTTAAACTGACAGGATGAATTTCAGCCCTGCCTCTTTGTCTCCCTCCTCCAAGCAGGGGCTTTTCAGCCTGCCAGATTTTGTTACTTACTATCCTTGAAAACAGAGGGAGGGAAAAGTCACTCCTTGTTAATTCATTGTCCCAGTTACCTAGCAGTGCTGTATCCTTAAGGACTGCTGGATTCTTTTTTTTTTTTTTCCTTTTCTGAGATGCTGAAGAGCTATGGCTTTCCTGCCAGCTCCATTGTGTTTCCTCCGTAAAAGCCTGCAACACTAGAGGCACTTTAAAAAGGAGTGAGGAGTCTGTTGCAATAGGCATCCAACAAAAGTTCCTGCTGCAATCCGCGCTTCCAGTAAATGCGGGTTAGCAATCCAGATTTCAGGCTTCAGGGCTCGTTCGTAATAGAACACTGGTACAGGTCAGTGTAGCTGCCTCTGTTTACAGCAACAGAAGATTTGGCTCACTGTTCTATCGGGCCTCAGTACAGATTCACAAACAAGGCCATGTATGCAGACAAATCAGCATTTAAGGGGTCCCTGGAATTTGAATTTTTGCTTGGGCAATGTACCTCTGTATTTTGCAGTGTGTGTGAAGTGCGCCTGATGGATGACCTAAAGACTGAACTCATCCATGCCTGCCAGAGCTAGAGCTGGCCTGGAGACTGCTCTGATTTGGTCTGTATCCCAAGCAAGACTGCACAGCCTTTCCAAAGGCTTCTCCCAAGTACAGACCACCATAGACTGAAGCCTGCATGAGAACAAAGACTTTATTTCTAGACAGAAATACCTTTGATTCTTTTTCAGATATTTTAATAGGCTATAAAATGCTTACTTCCACACCATAAATGAGAATAAATATGTATCTACCAAAGCCAGCCTAGTCTAAGTAATATGCAAGGAAAGTTTCACTGAAGTGCTTTGACAACTCTGAGGTTTTTGTTGCCCTTTCTGAGAGTGGAAAGTTGGTGCGTGCCCTCTGAGCACACTTGACCCAGAGCTTCCTAGCTAAGGATTATGAAGGAAATAAAAGTATACAAAGGGCAAAATGAACTAATTAGCTCCAAGAATGATATGGCCATTTGTCCACTAGGAACCAGTCTGCTACCTCCAGAGTTGCAAATATAGTAGCTTGCTGTACAGCCTTTCATCATGATTTCTAGTCACCATTAAATGGTACCATAAAGGTGAAAGGTTTCACATTAGTTATAAAATGGAAAATTATATTTATCCTGGCTAATATTTTCAAAAGTATGTTGGGATCCATATTTTGACACCTAAAGAGATGTCTGCTTTTCAGAGGCGCTGAATGTGCATCGGTGTCTTTTGGAATTTAGCTGGAAAATAGGGCTCGTTATTAATGTGTTTGACAGTGTCTAAATGCATGAAGAGTATTTTTCAAAAAAATATATAGAGATAAAGTCCTTGTCATGGAATCTCATAATCAAGAAGAGAGAAACAAAGTCCAGCAAAGTCCATTAAAGACCTGTATATCTCAATGAACTTTAGATCAGGCTTAAGCAAAAGCGTTATTTAGCAACTCAGATTCATCTGATGGAGCATCAGTTTACTCAGTCAACCCTTTGATTGTTTATGTCATTTAAAAACTACTGATCTGATGCCTTCCCTGAAGGAATCTGTGTAGAAACAGAGACTGACATTTCTCACGTACATTGTCATTTATTGCTTTCATCTCCTCCTCCTCCCTCATCATATATGTCATTAACTTGGAGACAAGTCAAATTTATACATTCCCTCCATTTGCTCCATGTTCAAAATTTTCCAGTGACATACCAGATCTATCCTAGAAGTGAACAACAAAAGGATGAGAGAGAAGGAACACAAATTGCTGACTAGAGGTAAAGAAAAACAGGGGAGCTGGAAGGGGGCCCAGGTAGATTGTGGAGTCTTCATCCTTTGAAGCATTCAACACTTGCCCAGACCATGTCCTAAGCAACCTGATGTAACTTTGTTGGTAGGTCTGCTGAAAGCAGAGCATGCAGTGACAAGACAAGGGGGAATGGCTTAAAGTTGAAAAAGAATGGGTTTACATCAGAAATTAGAAAAAAATTCCTTACTGCGAGGGTGGTGAGGCTCTGGAACAGGTTGCTGAGAGAAGATGTGGGTGCCCCATACCTGAAAGTTTTTAAGGCCAGGTTGGGCAGAGCTCTGAACAACATGATCTAGTGAAAGGTGTCCCTGTCCATGGCAGGGAGGTTAGAATTAGAATATCTCTAAGGTCTCTTTCAACCCAAGCTGTTCTATGATTCTCNTACTGATCTGATGCCTTCCCTGAAGGAATCTGTGTAGAAACAGAGACTGACATTTCTCACGTACATTGTCATTTATTGCTTTCATCTCCTCCTCCTCCCTAATCATATATGTCATTAACTTGGAGACAAGTCAAATTTATACATTCCCTCCATTTGCTCCATGTTCAAAATTTTCCAGTGACATACCAGATCTATCCTAGAAGTGAACAACAAAAGGATGAGAGAGAAGGAACACAAATTGCTGACTAGAGGTAAAGAAAAACAGGGGAGCTGGAAGGGGGCCCAGGTAGATTGTGGAGTCTTCATCCTTTGAAGCATTCAACACTTGCCCAGACCATGTCCTAAGCAACCTGATGTAACTTTGTTGGTAGGTCTGCTGAAAGCAGAGCATGCAGTGACAAGACAAGGGGGAATGGCTTAAAGTTGAAAAAGAATGGGTTTACATCAGAAATTAGAAAAAAATTCCTTACTGCGAGGGTGGTGAGGCTCTGGAACAGGTTGCTGAGAGAAGATGTGGGTGCCCCATACCTGAAAGTTTTTAAGGCCAGGTTGGGCGGAGCTCTGAACAACATGATCTAGTGAAAGGTGTCCCTGTCCATGGCAGGGAGGTTAGAATTAGAATATCTCTAAGGTCTCTTTCAACCCAAGCTGTTCTATGATTCTCTGATTCTATGTCCAGAGGTCCATTCACAGCTCCATCATTTTATAATCAATAAGTGATCGGTGCACATAGGAAAGCAAGCCATGTAGGAAGCATCAGTTCTAATGAATCCACTCATGTCCCTTTCACCAAAAACTATCATAGCAGCCAAAAATACCTGGAAGTTTTGTGGTGACTCTTTGTCATTTATTGCCACAGCTGGTGGGGATGGGCTGCTGACTGTGGCTACCCACAGTCACTGGCATTGCTGCTCCAAGCCACAAACCATGGTGTGTGCTCAGCAGCTTGGCTTTGCCTCAGAGGGGCAGGATAAAGGACCTGCTGCAGTGTAAAACAGCATCACCCCATCCCTGAGAAGGCTTGAAAGTCCTGCCTAGATGCATTCTCCTTGAACTTCTTTTGCCAAAGCAAATCTTTTTGCAAAAGCCAGGCTTTTGCTAGATGATCAGTACTATGAAATACTCTCTTTGCTAACCAGAGAGAAAACTAGAAAAATTATTTTCACTTTCTTCAGAGACATCTCCTTGCATTTGACTTGTCTACTTGTGCAACCCTCCTCTCATCCTCCTGTGCAAATTCATCCTCTCCATTCTGCTTGTCATTCCTCACATTCCTTTTAAGCATGATCTTGTAAGATTTTCAGTACCTGAATTGCTGGGGTTTCCTTTTAGCTTATAGGTGCCTTTTTCTTACCCTGGACTGCTCCTGGTCCCCTCTCTTCACACTGAGCTTTTCCAGCTCCTGAAGCATTCCTTCCTGTGCGATTCCTTGTTTCCAAACCTTTCCATTCAGTCTCTCTGGCCATTTTTATAGGTTTGGAGTCTTTCAACCTTCTCATAAAGATGATACTCAAAGAAAGACCAAATAACAAAGATTCACCTGAACATGTGCCAGTCCAAGACAACAAAGCATTTGGGCTTCCTGTAACCTGCTAATGACCTTCCATAATGATCACAATTCCATATTGATCTTCATATTCCAGAATGACCTAGATACTGGTCAAATGGATCCCATTCTTACAGTTTTCCTCCAGACTCCTAAAGTGTTGGAAATACAGGAGTTGTGAAACATGTCCAGACTTGTATCCTTACTAAACCTGGAGGCATCTCATCAGTATCAATGACAAATATATTGCGGGAAGATACACAATCACCTTGACATGCCTGCAAAAACCACCACACCACCCCCTTACCTCTTTTTCCCCTGCACCTCCAGTCCCCATGAGCCACAGACTAGTTTCAACCTCGATGTTTAATATTTTTCATCCCCGTCTAGATATGTTATCATCACCTTTCGTAAGTCAGCATCTTCCCATTTCCTAAGAAATGCTCAGTCCCTCTTTGGATCTTGATGAGCTCTGAATCTCTCATGCAGTTCCTCAGACTCTATCTGCTTTGGATGAAAAAGTGTATCATTTCACTGGGATTGAATTTATTGCTGCTCAAGTTTGCTAAATAATCTCTTGATCTGCAGTTAATCAGTTAGAGTCTTAATATATAAACTTTCATCATTTTCTCTTTTATTTGTCCTTTCCATTGTCCATTCTCTTCATAGGAGTAACTTCAAAGTTCTATAACTGTTGTTTCAAAACCCTCCAAAGCCCTTGAAATTTTAGCCTGTTTTGCTCAAATAGGTCCAAATCTTAGTGGGGTGTACTTGTCCTGTCCTGACCCTGCATGTTTAACCTGAAGATTTTAAAAAAGGCTCTTAAGTACTGCTCTTACTTAATGTCCTTAGTGGGGTGACCGTGCATGATGGGTGAGAGCCAGGGGGAAGACGCTAATACAGGTCAAACCCAACCACCAAGTTAAGTGCAGCAATCTTGTAGGAGACCTCTTATCACAGGCCTGGATTTGATCCTAAATATCACTTCGCTAAAGTTTTTGGCAGAGGGTCAGGACTCCTTTCTAACAAGAAGCCATTTTGCCAGTTGCTCATTAAGTGTATTAGTTGATGCATGATGGAAGGCAGCGCTCATTGACGTGGGTCCTCCTTGTCCTGGCTGATAGAGTCTGATGCTGGAAGCATGACTGGGTAGTAATATGAAGGGATCTTTCTTTTCCAATTGACAAGTGGTGACTGTATCTCCTGTGAACTGTAACATACCCTGAAGAAGACCCCAAGGCCAAACAGTTGGCTTGAATGTCCTGTGTGACGCATTGATTTGCAGGAGGAGAGAAACAGTCTAAATATTTCCTTATTTTCCAAGTCTGGATGGAGAGCTACTGTCTTCTTCCAATGATTGAACTTCTGACAACAGAGAGTTGCAGAGGGGATAGGTGCTTAGACAGGTAATGAAAGCCCACACATGGGCATGGATATGTGCTCTAATGAGCCTACGGGGCAACAATTTGGAAGCAACACTGAGCAGAATACCAGGACCAAACTGCTCTCAGCAGTCTTTCCTTAGGTGAAATCTGCTGCACTATTGATCTCTAAAAGGCAAATCAAATAACAGCAGCCACATTTTTAAGGATTAGGAGCTTCCTGTGCAAGACAGTATGTGTTTTTAATACCTTAAGCTGACTTATGAAACTGGTAAACAATGTGGAGGGTGGTATTGGATGACCTCTTTTACATGCCTGATCATCCTGTCAACATTTATAATGCATTTGATATTTCCTTCTCATCAGGATAGGATCAGTTAAGCAGTCCTATTTCCCAAAGCTCAGGTTGCATTATGCTTTGTTCCACATTTCATGGTAATAAACGTTGACATAAATTTCTGTAGATTTCACACAAAGTGATTGTTAATTTATTCATGGTTGAAAAGGATCATAAAAAAAAAAAAAGAAAGGAAAAAAAAGAGCAGAAAAGGCTCCTCTAGAAGACAAATACACAGCTTGCAAGATAAAAAATACAGATCTTTTATGCCTATTTGTTTTGCACACAGTAATGACTGCTACACTCTGATTAGCAATCTTGACCTAGTTAAAATGCTATTGTTTTTCTGTGTTCCTATTCTTCTAAAAGACTGTGACTAGACATGATATTTTATAATCCATCAGATGTAAAATCTGCATAAAAAATATAATTATTGTGCTTCAGCAACCTGGACCAAAGCCCTGACATTATGTTTCTAGGCAGTACACTGAATAATATGGAAGCATTTTTAGGTTGATATGTTCAGTTGGCAAGATACATAATTTTTCCATAAGCGAAGGTAAATTGTGGGATTTCTAACATACTGATTGCTATTCCAGCCTTGTCCCAGCTAATGAAAATGAAGTGGATACTTGTCAGCCAAGAAACATCCTTATTTGTTGCTATAAATTCAGTTTTAGTGGCACTAAACATTGCAGTAAACAGGGAGGAAAAGTTGCATTGCTTCTCAGTCAGCTTTATTATTGCTGCTGGTGCTTACGTCTAAGGATCAGCCAGGGTCAGGACACCCTTCAAGAGCCCTGCACACACACCCAGATCAGAAGGACAGGCATGGGCAGTGGGGAGGTTTGGGATGGGTAGAGCAAAATTCTCATGGCAGTAAACCTTGCTCATCCAAGTGGTTGCTAGAGCTGGTTAGCTGAATTGGAGGGGAGAGAGTGGGAGGTGTGCTCTCTTGGGCTGCTGTGCTCACCAACAGTATGGGCTGAAGGCACCTGTGCCTCCTCCTCCTCAGGCTCAGAAAGAACAGTTGGTCCCCTTCTTATGAACACAGGGTGGGTGGCAGAGGACACCTGGTTTTGAGCCTCTGCAACCTGACTGGAGGAAGAAGCAGCTTCTGCTACCCCTGCACAGCTCTTTGCACCCATGGAGGAGCCACCTTGTCGTAGCCATGGTGCTGTGAGGACATGCCGGCTCTCAGGGCTGCCCTCCATTGTGCGCAGTGTCCAGGGCCTCCACTCCATCACTCAGTTCTGCAGGAAAAATTAATGTTGCTTATCAGATCAGCATCATCGAGCAGATTGGACTTTGTCAGCTCAGAGTGCTAAAATCTTGACAACTCTCACGCTTGCATCCTCAGCCGTATCAGGTAGATGCTGCAGCTGAAGACAAAACATTAAAAATAAGTATACTTGTGCAGTGCAGAGAAAGTGAAGAGCAGAAGGGCTGGGGAAAGGTTCTCAGAAGGGGATCACACTACTTAGATTTTCAGGGGAGACATCAGGATAAGCTTGATTTTCCTGAGTGTGGGAAGAAGGGGGAACAATCAGAGCCAATGGATTTCAGATGTGTAGAAATAGTGGTAATGGGAGCCCTCAAAACTGAATCGGTAGTCAGAAATGGGCCTTAAGGGTGCCTGTGTGATTGTGGCATTAGGACCTGTGGTGGCCCCAGAGATGGCATCTCAAGATGTCCCCTCATCATCCCTGTGTCAGCCTCACGGTGCCTCTGCGGCTTCAAAACTGGCCATGGTGTGAGTCACCACAACCATCCTGTCTGGCTAAAGGGGTAAGGAAAAAAAGGAGGGAGGCATCTGGTCCTCCTGCATGCTGGGAGATGCCTGCAACAGAGAGGCTCTGCGCTGGTCCTTGCCTGGAAAGGTGCTCCCCTGATTGGCATAGCTCCAAACACCACAGGAGGTGATACTGCTGGCAGCAAACACTGTGAACCGCTATTTTGAAATAAGGAGTTTCTGTCATTCAGAATCAGGATCTAAGCCTCAAGGGTGGCTTGCTAGGTCCAGCCCTGCAATGCAAAGGTGCTTTCACAGCATAAATAAGTATCATTCAGCATCTTAGCCTCCTTTGGAAGGAATTTTTTTTTTCCAATTTTCATTGTTTGAATACTTTTCATATTTTTCTTGTCATTCCTTTATCCTTTTGCTTCCCCAGCTACATGGAGTATTTTGTTTATAGTGCAGCCATAGATACGGTCGAGACATATTGTGTGGAAGTCTAGGTAATCCAAAATGGACCTTTTAAAGTGGATTTGTTTGCTGCTTCTACATTAAAAGCACAAAATCTGGGGCTTCTTTCTCTATCATCAGAAGTATCACTCCACAGGAACTGCTAACACTGCAGCACTGCCTGCTTCACAGTGTGGGGTTTCAGTCAGTAGCACCTTGGGAGTTTCATCCCTGTCGTTCCCCACACAATGTAAGAACACTGCAAACCTTTGTAGGAAATTGTGAGAGTTGGGAGAACAAAGGTGAGAGGAATCTTCCTTTTATGTCTTCCACTAAAAAGCTTAGTGGAGACTTACAACTGTGGTATTTTCTCTGTCGTTTCCTTGGGGTATTTTGGTGTTTTGGCCCAGTCTTAAGTGTCCAGCCATAAACATTTCTAAATGAGAGTCAGATATGCTACTAACATCTCTGCACAAGGCCTTGATCTGCAGGCACTATGGAGTTACTTGGGCAAGTCAGAGGGACAGCTTGTGTTTTACTTGTCCTGAGAGCTGTGAAACTCAAGGTGCTGGATAGTTAGTCTAGGAGTTCTGTTGAGCACTGTGCTCTTTCCTACACAGTGTTAAATGAAAAAGAGCGATTTCTACAGGAAGTCCAACTGCAGAAGCTGTATGAAATGCACAAGAAATAAGACTTAATTGAAAGTGCAACTGCATTATTTCCTGCTGACACGGACAATTATTTTCTTGGCCATATTGAATAGACCCTGTGGAAAGAAATATAAGGTGAATACACATGAGAAATGTCAGAAATGCATCAACGATGTGATAAAAATATTGTTTGAGATGGATATTTTGGAGAAAACAATCTCTAAAATTCTTCATTGACAAGCTGTGCTTTTGCACCAAAAATTTTTTTGTTTCTATTTTCTGGGGAAAAAAAATGAGCCAGAAAGAAACACAAAACAGCAAAATCCTCTAGTTTTACATTTAGTAAAAAAATTCGACCAAAAGAAAGGTGAAGCAAAAACCTTTCTGTTTTTCCAAAAGAGAAATTATTTGATACTAGGATTTGATGAGCCCTAATTATTAGCTCGGTGGATCTCCTGCTGATTTGGGCTGGTATCAGAGAGCATTAGAGGAAAAATCTGCCTCTCTAAAATTCATTTAAGACTCTGAATAACTTTTAAATATAAAACTTACTATATAGGTCCCTCTGCACAGGACATAGTATCACACCGGATCGTTTAGATCAAGTCATCTCTGGAGTTTGCCTTCGCTGTCCCCAGGCATTTTGTCCTGGAACAGCGCTGGGCTGTCGCTCAGAAATGATCTCCAGAGGCTCAGTTCTAACTTCAGAAGATCAATCATCCAGCACTGCCTTGCTGTAAGTGCATGAACTCACACTGACTCACCAGAGCCTGCTCAGCAAAAGGTCTCGCGGTAACACATGCTGCCAGGAAATGCCTGTACATTGTGATGGTTCATCCAGTGCTGCCCACCTACCCGTGGGATGGAGCTGGGCATGGAGGGCTTCCTCCTCTCCCACTTACTGTCATGTCACTCATTTCCCATCACAGGCCTTTCAGTATTACACAGTTCAAGCAGTTTGAGATGTGTAATCGCAAGCCTGTTTGATATGAGGAATATGCCTGTGTGTGTTATAGGAACTTTTGCTTTATGTTTACTGACCCAAATCAATCCTAGCTTGCAAATTGAAAGAGATGGAGCCTGAAATCTGGCAAGTTGGTTTGTTTTTTTGGTGTTTTTTTTCTTCCAAAGAGTCTGTACTTTGCTTGGGTAAAAAGGGCTTGAGTATTGACTTTTAGTCAGTAATTGAAAAATGTGATTGCTAGAAAAATGCAAAGATTTCAGTGATGGAACGCTGGTCCTTTCCCTTCTGAAAACAAAAGAGGCATAATGCTGGGCTGCAGTGCCCTGCAAAAGGCAGCGTTCAGAGAGGCTTGTGATGAATGCTGCTCATCTTCCTGAACAAACACGGAGCAGTCCCCTGAAGCCCTCCCCCGCCGACCCCCGACTTCATCCCTGTGGGATGCTCACATCCTTCCCATGCCCTCTCCCTCCATATCCTGAACTCATGAGGGATGTGAAATTAGGGCCTTTGTAACAGCCTCAGTGAAGTCCCCTGAATTCCCTGCACCTTTGCAGCCTCACTTGCTCTCATTTCTGCTTTAAGGTGTGGATATCTATTGACTGATGATGTTGTCAGCATTCCAAGGGCTACATTTGTAAGATTTTGGGGAGATGTGATAAGCTACCACTTGTTATTCTTTAGAAATATACAATGCCCTTTTTGGTGGGCACTCGAGCAGTTGTCATGAAACCAAGAGTCCTCCAGGCCATGTTAAGGGCAGGGGAGCTTGGTGAAGGGATATGTCTGGAGATCATGGTGCTCTGCCTGGCTCTGCTGCTGACTTGTGTGTGGCAAACCACTTCCCAGCTCACCCCCATCTGCTCATGAACCTCACCCTGCTGTCAGCTAGAAGCTACTTCAAACGCAGGAGAAAAGCAAATACTACACACAGCACAATGTAACACCTGCATTTTTATGTGTGTCAGAAAGCTTGGTGCAGGTGCCCTGAAAATGTGGAGTTTTTTAAAGAGCTCCCTCTGCTTCAAATGTCAGGCAAACCCAAATTAACTCAGAAAGTCATACTAACCACATAAAACATATACATATGCAGGGGATGTACTCTTCATTATCTGTTCAGCCTTTCTGTCAGCAGCACATCTGAAAGCAAAATGTGCTGCCAAGTCATGTATTCTAATGACCTGTGGACTTCCCCATTTCCCAGGAAGATGAATTTGAGTGTATGAGCATGGTTTCTAATAAACACACTGACAGCAAAGATGATGGTAAAAGGAAGTGCAACTTACCTTTTTTTTGTTCCAAAGGAAAGTTCAGTGACTCATGTGTCAGAAGGAACATGCTAACCCAAGACAGTCTGTGCTCTTAGCAGTGACCACCCAAACCTCTCCACAGTGAGGGACACTTAATGACAATTAATTACTCTTGCACACACACAGTCTGTGGACTTATATAAGTAGGCATCAACATGTTTGGGCTTATGAAAACATGGATCTGTGATTTAAAAGCTATGCTGGAAAGTTAACTTGAAATATGAAATTGGATTTTCAGTGTCAGAGCGAGAAATTACAGAGTTTATTTTTAAGGGCTAAACTCAGTGACCTGATGATGCAATGGAAGAAAAGGTGGGTTTGAGGGAAATAAGTATTTCTCAGTTAAACTCTTTTTGAGCAGTTAATTGGTATTCATACCAGAACAAAATTTTTCACATTCGGTGTTATCTGGGAAGAGCTTTTACCCATAGGTAAGCCTGAAACTGAGGGGCATAGAGGCCCCAGTAGACTATTACGTGCCCATGGACTTCTGTACATGAAACAGCATGATGAAAATAATTTGACTGGAAGATCTCATAAATCATCCTTCCTCACTTAACTGGAAAATTAGAGTTCTCAGTTCTCTCTGCCCTTCGCGGCCTCCCAAGGTATCACAGTTTGTTCAAGTATTATTTTCTCACTGGCACACACAGGTATTTCTGAGATGGCATTGTCCTGGTGCCTCTGGGGCCATTGCACTTCTGCCCAAGTGCAGAAAGGCAGAAGATGAGCCGTGTTTCACTGCTTAGTCTCCTGTCATTGCTCATGGCTGAAACAGGGACAGTGTGTGCTGGCTCTGCAAGGGCTGCATGTGCACATGTCTGCTGCTTGCTGGGCTCCCCTTTGGTCATGGAATCACAGAATCGTTAAGGTTGGAAAAGACCTCAAAGATCAAATGTACAGGGCTAAATATAGGACAGCTGCCCTTGTTTTAAAGTGATCTGTTCTTTTATGAACTGTGTTCAAAGCAACTCTTCTTGAGGGCATCTGCATCTTACTTGAGGGCATATGTACCAAGTCCCAGCTTTTCAGCTCATAGGACTGACATCTCTGTTTTCCATGCGCAGGATGGCACTTTGTGTGTACAACCACAGCAGATGAGTAGATCAGGCAGACAGAGCCATGAACCTTTTTTCCTTCAGTAGGCCCACAGGGCTGGCGAGCAAATGGAAGTATCACTGTAAATATTCAAGGAAAAGGAAATAGAGTTACAACTCTCAGAGCAGTGTTGAGCGGACTGTATGTCTTACAAGAGATGTTTCAGGACATAAACAACAAGGGCTTAATGTATTAATAGACATATTTGGGAAATAATCTGGCAGTACATCATGGGCCAGACCCTTGGCTGACATAACCTGACGTGGCTCCAGTGAATTAATTCTCAGTTTTCAACAAGTTTATATCTAACATTTTAAATTATACACATCTCTGGCCAGTATAAACCTACATGAGCTTAGGATGCCTTGATCTTGTGTGTGTCATTATGATGTGTCCAAGGACTTTTAGACTCTACAGGTGTCAAAAATGTTCTTTTGGATCATATACCAAAATCAGGAGAATGAAAACCTGCAGGGTCAGAAAAGTACAAGGGCAGATTTCATGACTGCATTTGTCTCTGCTGTCTAAAAGTACTTTAGATCTGTCTGGCACAGCTAGATTGGAGTAGATCTGATGCAAAGAGGCTTTGCCAGCTGCAGCTCTGTCTACCTCCCTCCCCAATCACACCTATGAGGGGAAGGGGGTCTGTGATCAACAGGAGGTAGCAGTGATCAAAAAATGCTGATGGCAAGGGTGGTGATGGCAGGGAGATTCACTGCTTAAAGCCTATTTGCCTACAGTTTTGGAAAGCTTCATTGACTACAAAAAGCCCAGAAGGACTTTCTGAACTAAGGAATGTTTACCTGTCTATTGCCTGTAGCCTTCCAAGCAATTAATTTATTTCTTTGGTATCATCTAATGATTTTTTTTTGTGTCTGCTTCTTTCAGCTCCAAGGCTCCTTGAAGAGAAAGTTGGTGGTAAATCTGTCGCCTGTCAACAAGAGGCCCAATGGTGTTTCCGAGAGTTCTTTCCTGGACATTAAGAGGATAAGAGTGGGTGACAATGTCTCAGTGGGACAAGGTGGACAGCATGTTAACAACTGCCAAAGCCAGTCAATGTCAGGAACTATGACTGTGGGCCAAGTATCACAAAGAAAGGCCACCAGCCTAGCAAACAATACCCATGCTAGTGGGAATGACATGTTTAATATGACTTTGAAAGAGGTAAAGAAAGAACCAGGAGAAACAATGTCCTGCAGCAAACACTTAGATGGCCAGACATCCCACGAGAACCTGTTCCCTAACAGATACGGGGAAGACTCATGGGACCAATTGGATCTTGAGCTTCAGGAACTGTTTAATGAACTGACTAACATATCAGTGCCACCAATGAGTGATGTTGAGCTAGAGAATATGATAAATGCCACGATAAAACAAGATGAGCCATTCAACATTGACCTTGGGCAGCAGAGCCAGAGGGGCCCTGTGAGATCTCTGCAGATGGATAAGATGGTGATAAAAAGTGAGTATGCAGCAGGCATGAATCAGGTTCCTGTGGGCTCCCCACAGATGAGGCCTTCTTCTACAGGTCCAGCCTTCACTATGGCTACCACTGCCATGTCTGCCTCTTCACCCATCCCCTCGGTGCCTCAAACACAGGTGTCGCAGGTTTCTTCTGCGTCCAGTCGGCCATTGCCTAACTGGCAGGAGGTGTCTCATGCACAGCAGCTCAAACAGATCGCAGCCAATCGGCAGCAGCATGCCTTGATTCAGCAGCAACAGCAGCAGAACCAGACAGCCAGCTGGTCCACTCTGTCTCCATCAGGACCTTCCCCTGGACCCTTTGTGCAAGAGAAAATCCCCAGTCCCTCTTTTCGCCAGCAGCAGTTCAGCCCACAAAGCTCAGCAATGCTTGGGGTGCCGGTGAATGGAAACCAGACAAAAGGGATGAACAACTATGTTTATAAACCAACCACTCCCCAGAGCAATCCCATGGACATAATCATGCAACAGAAGCCTCAGGACCTCAACAGAAACTTTATCAACAGTGCTCAGCCAACTCTAGAGCAGCATCATGGCAACACAAAGCCTTTGTTTCACTTTAACTCAGAGCAAGCAAACCAGCAGATGCCTTCGGTTTTGGGTTCCCAAAACAAGCCTGCCCTTCTGCACTACACCCAGCAGGCGCAGGGTTCAGCTCCCGTGCAGCAGCCGCAGCAACAGCAGCAACAGCAGCCGCAGCCACAAACTGCTCAGCCTCTCCCAAACCAGTCTCTCCAGAGGCCACCTAATGTAACCCTAGCAATGCAGCAAAAAATGATGCTTCAGAAAATGCAGCAGAGCCAGCAAATCTCAGGTTTGCAGTACCCAGTCTCTCAGCAGCACAGACAGGTAAGACAAATTCCTCCCTCTTTGTTACAGAATCATTCTGGTCCAAGGAATAAAAAGGCTTTTCCAGCCTGGCCTCATTCCTGCAGGAGATGTGTCCTTGTGGCATTTAATGACCCTCTCAGCATGCACTTCTGCAGAGCTGGTGATGGCACCTTCAGCACCTATTCAGGTGTATCACGGATGCACATTTAGAAGAAGCACATACTCACAACAATTTTCATGCAATGGAATGAAAATGTCACTGCTATATATCATGTAGATACTTGTCAGAAAGGTGAGGTAGTAAGGCAGATGCAAGCGTATTTTGGACTCCTATCTAAGTTTTCTAGCTTACAAAAATTTTGGCTCTTTTGAAAGTCAAAATTTTCATGAATTCCTATGTTATCTTAGATAATGTGTTTTACAATGTTAATTTTTATGCCATCATTTTTCTCAGGGAGGCAGGGTTATGAAATTCTGTTTTTAGATATCTTTTGACTGATATGACAAAAAATACTGTTTGCACATTTGCTATCGCTTTGGCAAAGAAAAACTAAGATTTATCTGTGAGCTTTATAAACGCCCATCACACTTCTGGGAATATTCTGTGGATAAAATACATGCTTAGAGATGAAGGAGAAGATTGCCACAGATATGTCTACAATTATATTCCATGTGGCCAGCTCCCACTGTGTTATCATAAGGCAGTACTATGACAAGATCTTAGGAGGTAGCTTAGTTGCGCTATGCCAAGTCCCCGTGCGCCCAGGTCTCAAATCCCAAGTTTCAGACCTGCCAATCAAAGTGAGAATGTGCAAACTCACTGTACCCCAGAGTCTGGAAACCAGGTGAAAATAAATAAAACATATTTGACCTTAGAATGCTTAGGCAACTCTGAGTAATTTAGGTGGGATTTCCTCTCAACATATTTAAAGATATGGAATTGCAGTATAGGTGTGGAGATCATCTTTAGATGTGAAAAAAGCTATGAGAAGCTACTTAAAAATGAAAGCCTAAGTTTTCCATGGAATCCCAGAAAGTAGCACTGTGAACAAATCAGTCTGAGCTGGAGTTTCTTTACCAAACTGGGTGAACAGGCTGATGCTTTAAAAAGAGTAAATACAGTTTTTTAAATACAGCCTGCACACCTTTCTCCTTTTAACTCTTTTAAATTTCCTGATCAACTAACCATGACTTACTCCAACAAATCCCTGAGCAAGAGATACCAGGTGAAACCTCTGGGCATGTGTGAGAAATTGCTTTATTGAAAGATGCTGTAGAATGAGCGTTTGCAGGTTGCAGGCACAATTTTGCTGTTTTATGGGAGGTGTCTGCAAGCTGTTCCTCTTCTTCTTGAGCCACTGTGTGCTCTCTTCTTAGGTGCATTTCCCCATTCTCTTAATAGACTGGCCGACAGATGAATTTTAACTGTTCCTTCATTCAGCCATGCTGAACCTTCCAGCAATCTGTCATCACAGGGGAGACAGGCAAGACTTCTGCAAACACAACTGTTTTTCTGAAAAATTTTGCAAGGTCACATTCTGAAAAGGCATAAAAACATGAGAGCAATTCTGCTTGAGGTAATGTTAACTACTTGCTCTGTGTCCTCTTGGGCTGCTGCTCAGGGAGGCCGGCAAGATGGGACTTGGCACCTCGGCCCTAGTAGTACTTGCAAGATTTACCATGAATGTAGCAGGATTTCTCACCTGTGCAGCCACAAGATCTTTGGTTTAGGAAACTTGTCCTAAGTGAACTTTGCCGAGTGCCAAACTTTAGATCTAATTACACTAAGGAAGGGAGTTTGCCTATCATCACAGACTTCTTTTTGCAGCTAATTTTCCAATGTTTCTTGTCATCTGACCACTTCCCACAGCTGTTTCTGCAAGACGTGGCTACCTGACCCAACTGTGCTGAGAAGCTTGGAAGCTTTTTAGACACAGATTACAGGGCTTTTGCAGTAAGGATGCTGTTTTTCCTATGCTCTAGAGAGACAACTGGATTTTTTTAGAGATCCTTAGCAGTTGTTCCAAAGTGCTGATGAAGTTCAGAACATCAATTATGTCTCTCTCAATTAGAGTATTTTGTAGTTGCTGGAATAATACTTGTAAATACAATTAGTCCATAAATTACAGGGTTTTTTAAAGGTTTGAATGCAACTGTTTACCTGGCATTATGAGTTCTGTGGACCCTTTAACACCTGCCTGCACTGCTGCAAGAGCCCAGCAACCCCTTGGACAGGGCCTGCTTGCCACATAAATCTGCATATTGAATCAGAGGGGGAGGAGAGACTGCTGGTATTATCTTCCAGTAAAGACAACAAAGGTCGAAGCGACCTTGCGGGTCGACTGCTGCTGATTTTAGCAATGGGGACATCACCTCATTTAGGCTGCAGGTTCTGTGTTCCTGAAGGATCATCTCCCACCTCTGAGGATTTCTACACATCATTAAAAGTAATGCATGATTAATTACCAGCATTTACTAATTAACTTCATGATTAATATTTATTTTACTCATGCTCTATTTCTGCATGAGGAATCAAGATTTGATTCTGCTTGGTATCATTCAACTCCTCAGATCATTATAGGACCATCTCACTGCAATGCTTTGTAGCTGGTAGTGCAAGGGCACATTCATAAAGGACTACTGTGACACTGCCATCACTGACTGGAACACTCTAAGTTCACATTTTTAGCAGAACTAGCTCACCTTTTGGATTTTTGCTCCCCAAGCTTTAAGATCCCCAAAACTCATCTGATCTTGGTTTTATCAGTCCAAACTGGCTAACTGGAAATGTAAGGCTTATAATTTCTCTG
The DNA here is from genome assembly GCA_013400675.1 of Oxylabes madagascariensis. NCBI lineage: Eukaryota > Metazoa > Chordata > Aves > Passeriformes > Timaliidae > Oxylabes > Oxylabes madagascariensis. The sequence goes on along the minus strand of VYZR01011716.1, from coordinate 43,157 downwards.
CTTGTCATATTCCCTTTGTGTCAAATTGAAATAAACTTACAGAGCGATTTGCTAATTAAATGTCTTTTGCCTCTAGGGAAAAGTCATAAAAATGATGGAAATCATCTTGGTTTCCTGGAAGGTTGATCTGAATGAAGGGTTTGTTTGCCTCTCTCCTTTATTCTCCATTGTTCCGGGAAAGATGGCTTTCTATTGTCTATCTGAATGCAACATACACATAGTCATGAAAAAACTCATTAAAATTCAACACTCTCTTTGTTTAGGAAATAATTAGAAGGTCCAGACTCTATACAGGTTTAATCAGAAAGTTTTAGAAGTTTTTGATACTTCTACAGAACCTCAGCTGAAAATCTGTATCTGGGACTGAGTAGAAATCTAACTTTTCCCTTTTGAAGGAATGTAGTCCAGTCAGTGAGAGAGGCTTCTGAAGTAAGACTTAAGATTTTTGAACTGAAGACTTGGTGCTTTTAACCAGTCCAAGAAATTCCACACACATTTTCAAAGTTTTTGATCAGCCATTATACTTGTTCAATAAAATCTATTCGTTTTCTGTGAATAAGTAAAAAAAAANGAACAACCAGTAGTCTGTATTTTTAAGGCTTTGGAAGCGTCAGTGTAGATACAACCCACAAGAGTGTTTTGGGGAAAACTCAGGGCCTTGTTAGTCCTCGTTCCTTAAGAATTGCTTTGAGGATGGGATCACCTTCTCCTTTTTCACATCTCTACATTCTTTTTCAATAACCCAAAAATTGTGATTAGTCGCAGTTTAAGGGGTGGTGGTGGTGCTTATTTGCCCTTACTTGTCCTAATTGGAGCACGCCTTAGATCATTTTCTTTTCCAGATCTTAACAGGCTCCTTTGAAGTCCAACCAGTCTTCCTTCCTATTGAATACTGAGCAGTCCCTTCTCCAGTACCAGCTCCCAGCACATTTTCCCTTTAGGGCCGCTGATCAGCACTGCACCAAGGGATGTGCCACCACAGAGGAGCTGCGGGTGCTGATGTGACCCTCCTTTGCAAACCATTCCATTACACCAGCCCTTCCAATACCCAGAGCTTAATATGTATTCATCATCTGAAATGTCTCCAAGGGACAGAGATTGTATTTCAACTAACCTGGCAGCTCTGCAGAGATCCTGAAACAGTTTCTCATCTCATTTTCTCCAGTGTAAACCCAGGGAAATTTCATCTATTTTCAGGAGAGTGTAATTGAACTCACAGCAGCATAAGAGAAGCAGGATATGACCTTCTACCTTGTTTTTTTTAAAGCACGGGCACCATGTGGATTCAATAAAAAATATATGTTAAAGTATCAGATAGTTAGGGTGCTATGTGAGGAAGAAGCACCAGGACCAAAAGAAGTAATGTCTTTTTTGAAAGTGTGCATATAAAAAACTCTTATTACCATTCACTGCTGAGTAGTAACTTACATTTCTAATTTAGCCCCTGAAATTTCTCAAAGAAAATGGTTCTTCTTTATCAAAAGAATATTTTCCTAAACCTCTGTGTTTACCACTGTGGAAGAAAAGAACACATTTTGGTGAGGCAACCTCTCTCTTTTCAAGTGTGAAGAAAGAAATACTTCCTTTTACAAATATTTGTGAAATGAAGAGGGAAAACCTAGAGTAGCTTTTGGTAATTGGTACAAACCAGGACTTGAATTTGACTTAGATCATAAATAACAACCATTCCAGGCTTTTGGAATCTGTAATAATAGAAACTGTTCCATAGTGTAAGAAAATAACAATGTGACCNAATAGCACTCATGTCAAGGGACTTTTCCTGGTCAATCAGGCAAAGAACACGAGTTAACCGGGCAAATAATGTTCAATTTGTTGAACTGGGACTTATTTAATCTCAGCCACAGCATTTGTATTGCTGTCTGTTTTCTTGTGCTGACTTCCATAACCATTAGTAAAAAAGCATTTTTTCAGCTGATGTTGCCTCTCTCTCTCTTGCTCTTTGTTGTTATAAACAACAACAACAACAACAACAAAAAGCCTGTATCTACTAAATAAAGTATTATTCATCCCCTTCTGGTTTTGACCTAAAGCCAAATTAAACTCAAGGATTTCAGGCTGAATTTTTCTCCAATTGTTTTTATTCAACTTCATTTGCTCAAGGGAAGGGAGAATAGAAGGCTGAGCTCATGAGAACAGGAGCCCTAACAGAGCAAGGCCACTCGATCTGCTACATGTGGGCATGTGTCCTATTTGGTCTTGGCTTTGGNCAGAGGGTACAGCAAGGTTGTTAGCTGCTTCAGCCCTCTGATTATACTCCAGCACCACCTGGAAGGTATGGGCTAGGGAAGCAAAGCAGAGGGACAGCCAAGGTATTGAGTATGTACATAGAAGGTTATGGTGGCTGCCAGGAACAAATGGCAACTAAGAAGATCCACACTGCTGGTGGCTGAGATTAAGTTTACAGTCCTGGGGTGTTAGGGTAAAGTGAGGAATCATCATCAAAACCAGGACATGGGTTTGTGCTTATTAGATTAACTGGAAAGGAAGTATAACTGGACAAATCTGAGATAAGG
>VYZR01011716.1:7721-26525 GCA_013400675.1 Oxylabes madagascariensis | reverse complement strand
CATAGGTTTACATTCTATGCTGAGGGAGGCTGTATCTGTTGATATTTGTGTATGATGGAAATGAGCTTATGTACACTACAGTAGAACCTTAGCACTTCACAAAATGGCAAATAGATGCAAGGTAAGAGCTACACTTCAAATGTAGAGCACAGGAGAAATTGATTTCACACCAAGGCTTCTGAATTTGCATCTCAACTACTTCATATATGTCTATTTACACAAAGGTGAATATCTTTTCATGTGTGATGATGAGGAGGGCAANAGCTTTGCTACACAATATTGTGGATACCAAAAGTCCGCATGGATTGAAACCTGGAGTTGGGCAAATTAAGAAGAAATATTTGCAGAGGGCAGTCAGACAGTGTAATGTAGAGGCAAAGCTGCACTCAAAATGCCTACATGGTAGAATCTGGAAGATATATTGGACACAGTCCCAGCATATAGTGCCTCTGTTCCTATAGTCCATCTTTAAACATCTCTTGATCACTCTGAGGGTGACCACTATAACACACAGTTCTGTTTGGAGCCACAGAAATAAGTCTGCTTGATCACAGCAGAAAAGATTACTGATACAAAGTATGCCAGAAATGGTGCCTGGTTTGGGGGAAATTCATCTTAGCCATGTCTCCCCCAAAGAAGTTTACAATCACCTGACCTACAGACCCTCATTGTGGCAGTGTTTTTTCACTTGATTGGTCTTAAGTTGACCTATCCCATTTTGGCCCAGCAGCTCCAGACCTTGTGAAAGTGGATGTATTTTTTGCTTTTCAGCTCTAGAGCAGGCACAGCGGTGTGATCAGGAGCTGCTCCCCTTGGAAAGTTTTTTCAAAAATGGCAGCTCTGGGAGAGCTTAGCACCCCCAGAAGTTTCTACTGCCATATGTGCTCTTTCTGCTGCTGTCTTCAGGGCAAGTTTAATGACCGCTTTCACGGGGTGACACAAATGTCCTGAGGAGCACAAGCAACAGAAGGAAAATGGTGATTTTCAGCCATTTATACCTTATCCAAACTGGCATGGCATTTCGTGGAGAAGCCAAAAGCAAGTGTCAAGGCCTTGCTCACTTTCAAATGTTTCTTGCAAGAAATGAAGGAAATTAGATTTATAAACTAATTATTGTATGATCTTCTTCAAGGAGAGTCTGTAAAGCCACCATAATACTAATGTCTGCTTTTTGCATTGTGTTCAAAAGACTTCTGTTGATCACAAGGGTGATGTGGGGAAATAGTGACAAAACCATTTACTCCTTCCTGCCATCACAAGTTCCTAGGCAAAAATTTTGTCTCTGATTCTGATTCAGGTGGAGATCCCCTTTATGACCATAGGAAAGAATTTTTAATAGAAGAAAACTTTAATTGCATCTTCAGATCACTTTGGTGTAACAAGGACTCAGTGTTAATAAGAATCAGGCCTTAGGTGTTCCAAATGCTCTTTAAAAATAACATAACAATGTGCAAAGTAAACTCCAAGTTATAAATTCAAGAGTAGTATGAGCAGCAGCAGCAGTAAAGAAACCCAATATATCCATCAATCAACACTGTGGAAGCCTGTTTGTTTGCGCTAGTTAGAGAGTGATGAATAGGTCCTCTGTGTAAAACATTCAGCTACAGTATGAGAGGGCAATAAATTATGTTTGTTAATTTTATATGGCATACATATAAAAATCACTAAAAATTGTCACTACACTGTGATGGTGACAGAAAGGTTTGGTGCTGTAGAACCTTTACGCAGTGCTTTTTCATCTCCACAAGTGAAGGTCTCTGGCATTTCCTGCATTTCAGGGAATATGATATAAAAGGCCTGGAGGAAGAATTTTACCTACTAATCGCTCAGGTTCCCAGCTGCCTCACTGAACTATACTTATCTAAATATGATGCTTCTCACTTACGCTTCTAATCCCCATTGCCTCAGCAGTCATAGGAGAGACAGGGACCTCCAGGGAATGAGTGACTCTGTCCCCCAGAAGGTGCCAAGAGGGGTGGTGAGATATGTGGTGATGACAGAGGCAGGAGGGAAATGATGCCATGGCTCACCCTGCTCTAGAGAGCTGAGACAAATGAGGTGGATGCCCCATCAGGGTGGTGAACAGAGAGGCATGAGCTTAGCTGTGAGGCCAGCCTGTAGGCTCAGTCATGGCCTCTGTGCAAACAGAAAAGGGCATTGAGAGTTTCGTCCCTGGCTAAGGTGGAGAAGAAATTTAGACCTGGGCAGCCAGCATGGGCTATGCAACCACATCTGCCTCATATTTCACCAGCTGCTTTTCAAACTGCTTTCAAACCCTGGGTCAGTGGGCACAGTCTTTTAAGCCCAGGTTAGACTCTTGCAGTTTGGTTTGTCTTTATCCGTGTGACCTCTTTCCACTTTTGGCTGTGTGCTTTGGCCAGGACAAAATTTTGCACACCCATGCTTCTGCTTCCCAGAATGTTTTCCCCTCTAGTTAAGCTGGTTGACATTGTGTGGTGTGTATTGAAGAAAGGTGCAAAGTCTGCAGTAGCACTAAATAGTGCAAAAGTATGTTTGAGTATTTTTTAAACCATTGTCACAGAGGAGAAGGCAAGTATGACAAACCACTCCACTTTTTGGAAGTTTGTTTTGCAGCAGTATGTATTTCTCAAGTCATGGCAGCAAGAAAATGAGTGTAATGCATAAGATTGTTGCCATGTTATTAAATGGCAGTGTAAAAACTGTGCTTACTTTCGTGGGAATGAGGTTCTTTGCCAAAAACAAGATGCCTCAGCTCCCCCGTGGGACTTCATCCTAGTATGGAAGGAATGGAGGGAGCTGCTGTGAGCAGTCAGAGCAGATAGCAGGAATGATCGTGTGCATTTGTGGCAGCCTGTTTGTAAGGATGGAGGAGCAGCTCCACCCTTGGCAGCAGATGCAGCAAGCCTGGCACAAGGTGAGGCTGACAGATCTGCCTGGTGCCCCTGCCCTCACATGCCAGCAAATCTTCCCCAAACCGCTGCTTGCTCTTTCCAGCGCTTGGGTGTTGCTCCCGTTTATACCTGGGTGCAAATCCAAAGTAATCCTACTGGAACTCACTTGCACTTTGCAGGCTGCTGTGACAGGGCAGAGTTCAACCTGCACACACAAGGCAGCACAGCATGGCATGGAAAACTGAACAGTCCCCTACAGGGGAAAATAAGGAAGGCTTCACTGATGGCAGCACTGAGCTCCATCCCCCAAACTCCACAGTAGAAATGAAAGTAAAAATAAAACTAGTTGTGTTTGATTTGTTAAACACAATTCATTTCAACCCTCCTGTCAGCAAAAAGTAATTTTTCCCTAGCTATTTTTATTTTATCAGAAATGGGGAGAACTCATTTACACTAGTGTTTTGAACTGTAGTTTAATAGAAGGCAGACTAACACAGTTCATTAAAATATGCATGTTTGATGTTTGAGGCAATGTTTGTAGAAATCCTCGGGGAAAGGATACTGTGGAGCTAAAATTATGTTTTTCATAGGCAAATGGCATAATCACATTACCAAAGTTTTGTGATGAAAATGAAAGGTACACTTAGTAATTGCATGGGATAAACAATTTCCTCTCCGTAACTGTGCCCTTGTTACTCACAGATAACAGATCCAGTGTGGACTGTTATATCTGCTTCTCTTTCTGTCTTCTTTCCTTTACCACCACTTCACTTATGATTCACCAGCAGTTTCTATGGACTGGATGTAAGGGATAAGGGAAATTTCTGTTCCCCTATTTCATGGCAGAGGAACATCCTGAGGAGATACATTTGCAAACATTTAGCCTGGTGATGCAGATGGTGATCAGGGGAGATAAAATTTTAAAAACTGAAATTCTTTTCCATGGCTTTTCTCTTATAGCTTTCTGTCAGGCTGCTCAGCACACTGGTCTGCCAACTTCTTCCATATTATTTCAAGGAAATCCACTCACCCAGCATGACAAATAGAAACCTTGTTTTCCTTAGTTACCTTTTGACCCTCAGAAGTAATCTGTGGCCTCCCGGGCATCTGACCTTATACTGAAAACAGGATTTAGAAGATCTAAAGGAGAAAATGTACATCTGCCAGAAAAGTACAGCTCTTTTAAGAATTGCTCTGACCGCATTGTCTTTGGAAAGGAAAAAAATGGTCCTCACCTTGTTTGCAGGATATGGGAAAAATCCTTTTTTGCCTTTAGTTCAGTGCTGCTGTAGCAGCAGTTGAACTGGACTTTTGGCTGTGTTCTTACACAAAACTGAAATGAAACTACACAGTCAATCACTGGACCCGAGTGTGATCTGGCAGACATGAATTTTACATGTTCTGGTGGACATTTTGTTGAGTACCTACTGGCAGCTTTGGTTCAGAAAGCTAGATTGCATTGTGGGGGTTTTTTCTGCTGCTTTACAGCTAGCTTGTCATATCTGTAACTGAGGCCCTTAAATCAGGAACTGACACCATTGCCATGTCCTAAATGATTATATGACCCTGTAGGATTGAGTGATGTGTTAATCTTTTCTAATTATACTATAGTGTATCTCTTGTGTTCAAACACAGTCACGAACAGGGCTGTTTTTGCTCCCATGGATGTAGATGGCAGAAAGCCAGCTGGAGCTGCACCAGATCCCATTTGCAGCCCAATGACCATGTGTTTGGGGGGAAATTGAAGAGCTTAGGTTCATGGAAGATGCAAGAAAAAGGATGCTTGAGCAGGATGAGATCTAAAATGATGTTTTGAATGATCTGTCTCTTTTGCAATATGATTCCTCATTCATCATGCAAATTTATAATTTTCATGCAATTAAAATTAATTTTTGTTATGAAAGTGCATTTGATTAGCTTGTACAGTTGACAGCTAATAAAGCTGTGTGAAGTACTCACACACACAAAATCTCTCTTCCTAGTGGGAAATTTCACTTTTTACTGGAGAAAAGGCATATTCCCCTTATCATAACCAGAGAGGGAGGATGAGAATTTGTTCTTGTTCATCTCACTACTGGCTGTAACCCAAGAATGTTAGATAGGTGATCCAAACATGACATAAAGCCATAACTCAGAAATGTGCCCAGCTGTATCCTCACTGACGCTGCCACGGTGACCTTTACAAGGGCATTAAATTAGTTGTAGGAATCACAGGCACTCCTCCTTTTAATGCTCTTGATGCTTCCAGAGTGATATGTGAGTGCCACAGGGTAAATAAAGAACCCAGACCCATGAAATCCAAATTCACAGTGGCCTGTCCCACAGTTCCACATGGACCAGCACAGCAGTCCCAGCTGCAGGAGTGGGTGGTTGCTGCCGTTCCTCCTCCTTCTTGCTGGTCACAGGGCTGGCTAAAGCCCTGGGGTGGACACATCTCTGCTGTCAGACAAGCACTATTGTCAGCTTCTGTGCACTGTGTTTCTGTCAGCCAGCAGCAGTAATGCTGCCACCGGAATGACTCCTGTCAGCATACAGTGAGTCTCCACTGGAGACAGTGCTGGAGTGTCTGCTGCAAGAGAAACATCCTGCTGTGGGCAAGCCTGGGTGTCCTCCTGCCAGCCTGAAGGAGCTTTGGGGCATTCCCTGGTTGTATCACCCCTTCCTTTACACAACAGAGGGATTTGAAGGCATCTTAACATGTGTCCAAGTCAGCAAAAGTGCAGCTAGTCCTCCCACGCCGTCAGCATGTATGGTGATAGCCAGATCCCCAGAAGTGATTAGCAGCTTCTGAGGCTGTGCAGTTGAACTGAAAAATGCCTGTCTAGGACTTAATCCTGCTCAGATCCACAAGACTCCTCACTTGAACAATGCAGGCCACTGGGTCACAGCACCTACAGCATCTCATCAGTGTCATAGAGATGCCCCAATTCAGCCCTCACTAGTCTCATGAGGTTCTGTGTCTCATGAGCTTCTATGTCACCTTCTTGGAGGCAGACCTCCATTGCAGGGACTGTGGCGGCCTCTGCCATATCTCAGAAGGGCCCATGCCTGCCAGAGTTTCTTGGATGGATCTGTGATCCCTCAAAGCCTGTATGCACAGTGGGCCAGAGGGTCCGTGACAGAAAACAAGCCCCAGGGAAGCAGTGGTGCTGGAGATGCACCACACTGTGCTCTTGCCTGCTCCAGCAGCGTGGTCAGGGGCCACGCCATGGCCTGAATTGCTGCTGTGAGCCATCTCTGTGACCTGGGTCCCTGCCTTGAGCCACCTCCCTCCATGTGACTCAGGCACATGACCAATACGCTGGATGAGTCCTGCATGATTCAGCTCGGTAGAGCTGCTAATGATGGAAGGGGCACGACATGAGAGCTGTTGTGTGTTAAAAGGTTGCAAAAATGAAAACTCAGACAGTACATTTTTTTCATGAAGTTGTTTAGGCAAGCTGGAGGTCAGGTATTCTAGAGCTCTTCATTTGACAACGGTCTGTCAGATGCATGTAAGTTGATTTTAGCAGTCAGCATGCATCTGCCATCTCCACCTTTTCCGAAGACTTTGGTGCCAAATGTCAAAAATAAGGGATTTTGAGAATCTGATCCAGAGCTGCTGGTGGCTGTCATCCCAGGTTTGATGTTGAGTAGCTACAGTCTGAAAAGGTGGATGAATGATTGGTTCATGTAACTGAGAACTGCTACAGAGGCGTTAGCTAAAGACTACTTGCTGCTGCCTAAGCACCCAGTTTAGACTGCACTGAAGTCCCTTCAGAGAGGGTTTTGGACTATTGACTGATTCCTTTAGCTAGAAAAGTTCTGTGATCCAAGCTGACAGGAATCTTGAAGTTGAAACAAATCAATTCCAGCCCTTGGCAGCAGATCTCTATCAAAACATGATACAGTCACCTCTGGAAGGAGGAGTGACTCTATCCCTTCTAGTTAGACTGAGATCTGTCAGAAGCATAGGAGGAGAAAAGTAGGTAAAAAAATGGAGCAGGAGAATAAAATGAATATCTGTTTTGTCTAAATTTCCATTTGCTTTCCAACTTCTAATATTTTGGGGGAAAAACATCAAAGATCAGCCTTTGGCTCTATGTAGCATTATTGTGATACTCATGTTGAGGCCAAAGTGTCACCGGTTATGGAGAGAAAAGAAGGGAATAAAAAAGATACCTTCTTACTCAACTGATCAGTCCCTGGTGTGCATTGAGTCATAGCTGCTTATTTCACTGACAGAAACAAGTTTTTACTCTTTTTTTCCTCTTTCTATTAGCAACACATAGCACTGACAGCTAAGGGAGGACTGGATGGCTCATACTCTGGCTCTCAGGTCACTAACAGCAGAGTTAACTATGTTTTTATTACTGCAATGATGCATAGGCTAGAAGAACACAGCCTGACTTTCAGGCCACAGGTAGTATTCACATTCCTGGCAGCTGGAAGAAACAAATGAGGGATCTTGCAATGGAAAGAAAATGTGAGCTCAGCCCTCTGAGTGTCCATGTTCACAGCAAATACGATACAAAAGCATGGCTGTGAAAAACCCCATGGACAGATCAACAGACTATTTGGAAAAAGAAAACTGTGGAACAAGTCTGACCCTTAGTAAACTCTAAGCCAGCCCAAGCCCTTTTTGAGAGCAGAGATGTGGTCTTGGGGGACATAAGTAAAGCTGAAAGGGAAGGCAGTGGGGCACAGCAAGAGGCCATATAGAAAAGCTTTACTGCCCCAAGGCCAGGTGTTCATTCACCACACCAAGCGTCACTAGCTGGGACGAGCTGTGGGAGGATGCCCTATGCTCTCTTCCCAAGAAAATCTCTGTGGCTGGATTTGGGCTGTATAAATGATTTTGTTAATAATAAAATAACTGGCTGGTTGATTTGTCAGTTGAGGAAGTTCATGCCAAGGAAATCCTGTTCAGTCTCCTATATGTGCCATGACTCTACATTAAAAGCCTAGGGACCAAGTACTCCAGTCTGTTTCCAGTATCAGAAAATAAGATTTAACCCAACAGTCTTGCTAAACTGGGATTATGGCAATACATTTTACACTGTTGTATCTGTCTCTTGTATTTGTTGCTAACCAAAACAGATTTCATTTAACCAGGGAATTAAGCTGGGCTAGTAGGTGCCAATTTTGCATGAACCTTTTATACTCCTATACTCAGTTTCCTAATTCTATCATTTCAGCTTTCTGTAAGTTTATTACATGTGGATGGATACCGGTGCCAGCAGTCTTTTTTCCCTCCAGTTCCTGCAGAGCTTTTCACGTGCATATTATATACACTTACTCACACACAAGGAAGCACTCTCAGTGGAGTAGCGCCGAGTGTGCTGCCAGCACATAGCAGAGGTGAAACCACCAGGCTGCAATAAAAAGTTTTGCCCTTGAGGCAAAAACAGGGATGGAGACAAAAAGCATTTATCATTTCCTGTCACTATTATTGTCTCATGGTTCCTCCTCAGCTAATGCCAGACCTCTGGCAGTGGAGCAGGGAGGGATGGGAGAGCTCCTGCTGTGCATCCATTGAATTAACAGTTTGAAGGAGGAGGCTTCCAGTAGCTCCTTAAAGAATCAGTCAGAAGTGAAGCTCAGGCAAATCTACTCTTTAGGTAGTCCCTTTGCAGGATAGGATTTGACTTGTGAATTATTTAATTTAGTTTAACAAAAAGGTTGTGATTCATTCAATTAAATGCACTTAAATCTGCATTATAGTCCTACAGACCCATTGGAGTCAATGGGAATCCTTACAGTGACTCCAATGATTTTTGTTCTATAAAATACATTTTCTAAATATATTTATTTAATTTATTTAGTTGTAGTAAAGATTTCTGGCACAGGAAAAAAAATCTCATGCTTTCTGAATTTAAATTTAATGCTCACTCTACTCCTAAAAGTCGTATTTCAATGAAAGACTTCATTCTATCATCAAACCAAATGAAACATCTATAATGTCTGAGCTCTTCTAATGCTTATCAAATGTGGACGCAATTTGAATAAGCAATAGAAATAAAATAAAAATTTCCTTTCTATCAGGACTAGAATTTTGAGTTTCTCTGCATTTTTTCTGCATTTCAATGATAAGCATTTAATTTAGTCCCGCCAAAACTACTAAAGGAAAACCCCCAACAAAAAACCATTTTGAAACATCAGTGTCTCCACAAAACATTGATAATTTGAAAACAATATGCTTGACCCTTTCAAAATGTGCAACCTCACTCCTACACTTTTATTTTTGTAGCAGCCCAAAATCTGGCAAGACACTTATCTCTCTCATTGACATCACTGAATCCTGGATCAGTGCACATAGGCTGGAAGCTGGTGATTAATATCTTCATGTTAGTATTTTTACACTTAGCTAACTTTCCCCTAAGAATAACCCAACTACTATCAGAATTTTTTGGTTCACAGTATAACTTGAAGTAATTATTACAGGTTATTTCACACTTCCGTTGTAAAAGCAGATAAAGGCAAGCCAGATGGCAGATGTGTTGTCCTCAGTGCACTCAGTGACAAAGTAAATGGCATCCTGTGCTTAAAAATGGTACACGTTCTTTTCTCATTTGTAAACTGTGACATGCTATTGTGATATTTCATATATATGTTATAACCAGAACTATTCATGCATATATTTCTTTAGTGGAAAGTGCCTCAAAAACACTTTTTTGCCGCTTGTTTGGGGCAAAAAAATTGAAAGCTACAAGACAAGTCAGAACAGTTCCAAAGGTTGCTCTTCATCAACTTTAACTTAGTTGTTCTTCAAACAGATTTTAAGGCTGATATCTTTTCCATTTTGAAATAGCACTTTTACATCTTAAGCCTGACCTCTTGGCTTGTACTTAGTAACCACAGGAGTCCAGGATCTCTGCTGTGAGTCTGCAATGCCAAATAGAATCACCTCATTAAAACCAGCATTGAGGTGGCATCAAGTTGAGGGGACAATAATTTCTTAAATAGCGCTAAGTTGATCTCTTGCTACCTGTTGTCTGCCCATGGCCTGACCAGCTGCTCTTGTAGGGCAGTGCTCTGCTATTGCCATGCCCTCTCTGGCATCTGTGTGTTTCCCAAGCTATGGGATATAGCTCAAATGACTTGATTTTACTTACCCTCCTTTTGCACTCCTGCTTTTAGTAGCAGAAGTGGTCCCAGGCACTCTGCAGCTCTCAGTGTTTTGCATTTTTTTACTTCTGTTCTTTCATATTCTTGCTGTGATGAGGGAGCAGGGTCTACCTGCCAGCCATGTATGCCTAAGCAAAACTATTTTGGGCTTTGAAGGTTGAGCCAAAGACAAAGCATTCCCAGCAAGATCTGTTTCATATATATCATCTCTTAAGTATCCTTTAAATGCTTCATTAATTCTGAGGCATTAGTACAGCAAGGAATAACTTTTCACTTAATCATTCATAACCAAGAGGTTTCTTGTAAACTGGATTCACCGTCTCATCTCCAGACTTTTTATTCTGTCCTTGGTTATTTTATTCTTCTATCTCACTCCTCATTTGAAGTAGCAATCTGCTACTTATCCTGAAAACAGTTCTTTCCAGGCCAAAGGAAATGGTATGAAGCTGCTTTTTCCTTCTCCCCAGCCTGGAGCCAGGACAAGCAAGTCCAGAAACTCTCTACTGAGTGTCAGATACAGAATCCCAACAGGGACAGATGTGTTGAAGCCCATGACAAGAACTGAGGAGATGAAGCCTTTCCCAGGCTGCAAATGTCTTGTTGCTTAAGAAGAACTGGTCTCCCCTTTCACCGTCAAAACAGAAGAGAAATCTAGTGAATTATTTTCCATAAAGTTTGTTTTATTACTTAGTTTGCTGCCTGGGTGAAAATTCTTATGAAGCTCACAACTTTTATTCTTTCCAGTTGCTTTTTGGGGTGATGGGACCCCATTGAGTCAGTAGATCTCCTTCATCACCCTTGAGCTAGAAATGCAAGGAAGAAAAGAAAGAATTAAAATTCTGTACAAAGGTCAGAGAAAGCTTAAAGCCTGCAACTTGAAACCACTGGCACGAAGCTGCGGCACTTCATATTTCTGCTGGGAAGGGATCCTGCTGGTGGAATCAGAATAAAAGAAGTTCTTGTGAATCTCACCAGTGAATGTAGTGATACATACAGGCAAAAGTATATGTGTATGTGTTATGCATGCATATTTGTTACATATATGTACATGTATATAAAGAGGGAAGTCTTTAGGGGCAGATTTCATTTAAAATCCTTGCTTACTCCTGGATGATTAGAAAGAATAATAATAACAATAAAAACACCCCTCAAATGGGGATTAAATCCACAAGAGAAGAAGTGTTCCATTTATTGGAGCCTTTCTTATCTCGCACAGAGTAAGGGGATTATGTGATTGCTTTTGTGTTCTGAACGATTGTGGCTAGACAGTTTCTGACATAATAGACTTGCCTACTGAAATAGAAACATTACTGTGAGATGGATTTGCAGCTGGCTGCAGAAATGCGTTTGTCTGAACAGAAATGTCCCTTGTAACTCACTGAAACACTTGCTCTGAGTGTGGAAGTCGGGCCTTTTGGGGAAGACACACACTGACATACTTGTGTTAAGATCACAAGACACCAGAGCCTCTGGAGACACTGGGGTGCGCTTGGAGAAGGGACCTGTGTTCATGAGCCCTTTTGAATTGACAATGCAACCCCACTCTCACGGGCTGGAGGCAGGGTGTATGAGGAAAGCCGGCTTTTGGGACACGTTGCTAGTGAGGTAACGGGCACTGAGCAAGGAGCTGGATTTGCAGGAGCACAGTGGAGTTATGTGGTCAGCTGTCCCTGATAGCAGGCTTTGGAAATATTTCTATGCCAGGACTCCATCTCTGTGGACACACAAAGTACAGACTCCTTTCTGATAACCATCATTAGCTTCAAATATCGCTTGGAACGCTTCAGGCTACAGGGCTCCCTGAAGACCCCAGAGCTTTGCTCTGCTTATTCAGACTGACTGGTGTGCTGTCCTCCAGGGCTGCTGTCTGCGTTTTTGGGATGGTAGCATGTTCCTTGGAAGCATTCAGTCCTGCTTTGTTCTGGTGCTCTGATCACAAAGGGCCTTTGAGTGTTTGACACAATTTTTAGCACAGCAGAAGAGAGCCTTTAAATCCTTTTCCAACCAAGGACAGAACTTCCCTAGGTGATACTGGAGAAAGCAGAGCAGGGATCTGTTCCTCTATGCCCCTGCTTTTCCTTGGGCTGCCTCTTTCCCCACTTTGGTAACTCAGCAAATCCCATGTGACAGAGGAGGTGCTCCCATCCAGCGTGGCTGGGCAACAAGAGAACTGAACGCTCAAGTCGGGGCTTTTGAAGCTCTCGGTGTGGAGTGGAGGCAGTTGGCTTCAGAGGAGCAGCGCAAAGCCAGTGCAGAGCACATGGGAAAAATCCTCCCCCTCTAAATCTGAAGCACTGCACCCAGGCACAGTGCCAAGTCAGATCTTTGGGCTGTGCTTTGCTACCCCTCCCACCAAATCTCGGTATGTCCTCTCTAAACGTTTCATCAAAATAAAGCGCAATCCCAGGGCCTGCCGTGTGTTCACGGCTGGCAGACTCCAAGAAAGGGACAGCCTTGGAAGGATGTGCTCCAGGACGTAGCTCCTAGGGGGATGACTGAGCCTGTCTATCCTTTCCATAGATGGGGGCACACTCATGGGTCAGACCATTTTGTTAGGCAAGGCAGCCCAAGCCACAGGAGTGTCAGGAAGGGACAACAAAGGGTTAAGGTGTTCAGGCCATCACAGCCACATCAGAGTTACTCTCCTTTCCTGTTTTCATTCATCTCTGGCCACTTCCACCAACACACCCACTCCCACCCCTTCCCATAACCTGGTCACTTTGTTTGGGGAAGAAATTAACTTTCTGCAGTGCTGCTCTTAGTGTGGTGTGGGGCTTTTTTCCTCTTTAAGATTATGTCACTTTAAAATCATTTCACTTCTAAAAATGACAATAAACTTTACACTTTCCTGCTGTAAAACAGGCCAGTGCTGTCACTAGTTTGCCCGTTCTGGGGGATTTATGGCCCCAAGTCTGATGTGATGCAATCCTCTCAAATGAAAAATCATCATGACTGAGCCTGTAGCACAAAGAGATGATTTAAGAGGAACGGGAATAATTAAGGCTGCCCCTTACAAGCCCAGCACAAAGGCATTTCTCAGAGCAGCCTGTACTCTTAGTGAATAGGCAGAAGGGGATCTTAGTTGTCCAAGACTGAAATCCCCCATGGTCTCCACCACATCTGTGAATGAAGGCGAACCTGTGTCTTTGGATTTTAGCCAATGCCTGGGGAGGGAAAGAGACTGAGATTCTGGTGAGTTTCTTCCTTCCCGAGCCCTCCAGACCTTGCCAACCCTGTCTTGATGCGGGGAGGATGCTGAACCTGTGCCGGTAGCAGCACACACACACACACACCCCACATAGCTCTATATTACCCTGCTTTCAGTTGTTTCCTGAGAAAGGAACTGAGAGTCCCACATACTTGCATAAATAGCAGATGGGACTTCGGTTTGGCCAGGGCTGTCATCCCTTGCTCAGCAACTGCTGCCTCACGTGAGCCCCTGGCTTGATGTTGGCATCCCTTGGATTTAGAGACTCCTGCTACCATGTCTCCTGCGTGAGCCGCTCAGCTTTGTGCCAGTCTAGGGCAGGAGTCTTCTCCATGTCACAGAAAAGCCCAAACCAAGGGCTGTTGAAAACCTGTGGTTGTTTCCCAGAGTCCTAGGGACTGTAGCCTTCTGTGTTAAACCTCCCAGACATCTCTGTCCCCAAAGGTCCCTGCTGCAGCCTGCCTTTCTCTCTCGGAGACCCAGGCGCCAGGTCACCACCTCCTGCTGTGCTGCTGGAGGATGAAAAAGGGTCCTGTGGTGCTCTAATCTTCCCCTCTGTGTTTTGCCCAAGGCGCAAAACTGCCAATGAGGGGGGAAATTGCCCAGCAAATTAATGTCCTGCTGCCCATTTACTATTGGCTTGAAATCTGAAATTTGAGACCAATTAGAATTCAAACAGGGCATTTAAGAAAGAGAGAAAGCCACGTTTTATCCAAAATAATAATTTAAGTTACGTTTCAAAAGTCCCCACCAAGACAGTTTTCCCAGAAATTCAGGGGATTTTAAACTACTACTTTAAATGATGGTGCTTTGAAACTAGCACATGTTGCATTAGCAGCCCTTGCTGCTGGGCTGCTCTCTCTTTGAGAATGAAATTCATGTCCAAAATGTTAAAGGAAATTGCCACTCCAGCTAAATGACAAGGTGATAGTTTCAAAAATACCGAACTTCAGTTTATCTGCCCCCTTTCAACTAAAAAAATGATCAGTGATTGCTGAACAGCAGCAGGTTCTACCTGTTACAAGCTTTTATTAAATCTCACCTCTTACCTAGAAATGTGACTGAACAGAAAACCAATAAGCATGCTATAGAGACCCAGGCTTATTTTTACAGGATTTTAAACTAAATGATACATATAGTTTTCGTCTTCAATTTCTGTCTTGGCTCTGTCTGCCTTTCCAAGAAGATGTCTGCTTATAAAAGCCTTAGGTCAACTTGCAGCTGAAAGCACTCTAAGATCACCATCTTTGCAGCATTGTGAACACAAGTGGTGGTCGTTTATTAACAATATTAAATATAAAAAATACAAGAAGTGTGCCAGTGATAATCACATTTCATATGAGCAGGCTTCTTAAGCCTTAATGCAGGAAAAAAATTGTCTTTGATTCAGCTCCTCGTTTGCTATAATTTCTGTATTTGTAGTTTTATTTACTTCTTAAATCCATTTCTGAATGTAACTCACTGGTATTCTCAGCAGACTGCATTCAGGGGGACCATCTTGTCAAAAGTTAGATCTGAGAAAGTGGCTCATTTGCTCTACATACTTATCTCATTTTCTGTTTGTAGGGCATCGATGCAAATCCTCATATCAGATAATTGCCTTGCTTTATTTTACCTAGAGGCATGTTTTTGAACTTTGGACTATTCATGTAGAATTCTCAGTGTTTCACAGCTAAGTTGGGATAATCAATTCATGTGTGGTCACATGAGCCCAGCAGCATAATTTCTGTTTGTTCATTTGGTAGCCATTTCAGCATTCTAGTTTTCACTGGTCAATGAAGCAATGCTAAGAGATAGAATACAGCTGGACTTAGCCAGCATGGTGTCCCAAGAAGAGGTATTGTCCTAAATTCTTCTTGCAGTGCATTTCACCAATACATCCTTCACATTTTTCCTGAAAGCCTCTCCCACCATCCTCCTCAACTTTCTGCCACCTGTCCCTCCCTGTTTATTTCATGACCTATGAAGGAATCAGGCTCTGAGGAGCATTTGGAGCTGGACCTGCAGAGGTGCAGAGGTGACAGTGCTGCTATGGCTGTGCCAGTCAAAGCTTTATCCAAATCCTGCCTATCTAAACTTACCAAACCATTGGGACAAAGGTCTTGGTGTGACTCGGTCACGCTCACGTTGTCCTAAGAGATGAAATGGAAAGACACTATGCAGCTATATAGGGAAGGACAAGGAAGTGTTCTCCTACTGCATGTGTTCATGCAGTGTCTGGGTGAAGGCTGAGGGTTGCAACCATTCCAGTTTTACAGCAGCTGCTTAAGAAGGGAAGGTCTTGTACAGCAGCCTCATTGCCTTTGTTATTGTGGCTTCCATTTGGCTTTGCCAAGTAACAGATCATACTCCATTTTAGAGTTCCTGTTGTAATAGATGCAAATTATTTGCACTCTTTGGTTGATTTTTAGAGCTGGTCTACAAATAAGCATTGGGTCTTCTCCAGCGGTGAAAAATCCGTAATTGTCTGAACATTGAGAGAAACATAAGTAGCTCGAGCTACAAAATAAACGTGTAATGGTGTAGGTTCATTCCTGTCTGCACTTCCCTTGGGCATGTTTCCTGCATAGATAGAATGTAAAACTGGGTGTTTCAAAAGAAAGCGGGTGCAGGCTCTGTCTTTGGGCACATGGTGAGCTCAGGTAGAAGTTGGGAGGAGATGCCATCTGCTGGGAAGTTCGGACATTGTCAGAAGGAAAAGCCGCGTTGGAAGCAGCTGTGAGCAAATGATACGGAAGATTAAATTAATGCTCTATGTCTAGCCACTAGCTAGGGGTGAATCCCACCTCCCACTTTCTCCGCAGCTTGGAGCGCTGAAGCGGCTGCTTTCCTCCCGGTGGGATGGTTGTCCAGCCCGTGTTGGCCAAGCAGCTGCTGAATCACAGCCACCACTGCTGTTTGTGGCTGCATGAGGCTGGGAAGAAGCATGTGGGGAGGAAGAGAGAAAGAGGTCAGACAGGAAGATTTAAGGCAATCAGTAGGAGTTGGTATAAAGGAAAATAGAAGGTTAAAAATCTAGACATTTAAGTAAGTGGAAAGATAAATGAGCCTAAAGAAGCTTTGGAAGGGAAAGCTTTTAATAGCAGGAACCGCAATAACAGTAATTGTCATCATTGGGGACTGAAAAATGCGTGTCTCTAATCCGGCAAAATGTTGAACTTCTCTGAGTAATGCTACTAACACCTTAGTTAAGCAGTTATGCAAATGCTTGAATGATAAAGATAAATTTAAACCGAAAGCAGGAAACAGCATGTCAAAAATAAAACTGTTAATTGTTTTTTGATTTAATCCTCTGATTCTCATTACTGCTTCACTCTACAACCCACTGCGTTTTCACTGTAACTTTCAAATTTTCAAGGTGGTTGTAGAGAAGGTAGAGTTTAGTGCTTTTTTCATTTCCCCCAGTGTGTGATTGCAGTAAATGTGTTTTTAATATTGCTTTTTACTACTTTGATTTTTTATTTTGTTGTTGTTGTTGTTCACATCAGAAAACCACAAGACAGACATTAGATATGATTTATCAAGAAGTATCTGAGGCTATGCCAGATAGAAAAGAAAAAGAAAACAAGCACAACACACATGGGGGCCTATCTAAATAAGAGCCATTGAGCTGCAGTCATTAAAGAGAAGTTCTCTGTAAACTGGAGTTGGATGAGCTGACAGTAACAAAGATATCTGTATCATTTTGTCATAGGAAAGGAGAAATGCGCATATTGATGGGGATTCCTTCCAGTATCTGAAGGGGTCCTACAAGGAAGCCAGTCAGGGATTCAGTAATGACTTGCAAGACCATGAATCATTAGAGACTTGTATGGTTCAAGTTCTTCAAAGATCATTTCTCAAAGATCATGGGGAGATAAGGTGGCTGGGTAGGTGGGTGCATAGGTGGCTAGCCAGACAGCCAGCCAGCTGGCCAGGGATTTAAGAACGTGACCTCTGGATGACCTATGTTTCATTTGCTTGAAAGTTCAAATCTGTTTTCCCTTACCTGGGTCCTGAAACTGACCACTGAAGGATTCGCAGCTTGCTGGGGCTTTTATGCTGGTCTCCATGAGGGGTCACTCCATGAAGCACCTTACCCTTGGGCATGGGTACACCTATTCCTCTGCTTGAGACGAGGGGATGGACCTGCTCCTGCAGGGGGAATCTGTGCTATCAGAAGCATCATTGCCAGCTCCTCTCAAAAACAAGGAAACATTGCTTGGGTGATTTCTTCCAAAAATATGGAGATGGGAAAGTAAGATCATTTACGCCATCCTTGCCACCATGAATTTCATGCGAGCTCCAGATAGCCGAACTCTGGGAAACTAAGGGATCGTTCCAGTTCAGAAAAAGCAAGTGGACTTCTGAGGAGAAGAGGGAGGACAAATTTGTGTCTCTTGAGATTTAACTACTACTGAAATTCAAAGCTCTCCGAGGTTCCTGCGTTTAGTTTTCATATCTATAAAGTTTTCTTTGTGCTTGTCCCGACATTTCAACACCATAGAAGACAAAAACACCCAAGGACTTCTTTGTCAGAATGCAATAAGACACCTAATGTAATTAAATTAAAATATTACTATACTAATTACGGGTCCAATAATAATAGCAGCCAGAAGAAGAAGTAAGGCTGTAAATGCTACTGTTTGAACAATTCTGTGTGTACGCAGAGCCCATGATCAATACTGCTGTTTTCAGTGCTGCAACGCTTCATCACCCTCCTAGTGAAAAATAAGGTACCCTCTACAAAATGTGCCAAGTGACATGTGAGTCAGTCCAAGAGCTCTGAAATCCTGTCTGGAATGCCAGGGGAGTAGTTAAGCAGCTGCCTTCTTATTGTCATAAAACTTGATAGCTTTTTGTAAATACATACAAATAATGTTTTGTTTACTTTCACTGTGAACACACATACTGCCAAAACCCTCCAACAAAGTTTGGTGCTAATTCTTTCCCATCTTCATTTCATTGCTTATCGATTTGGCAGGAGAAGGAATAGACAGGATTTAAGACAAAACAAAAGTAGTCACAATCTCATTGTCAAATTTGACAGTTTTTAAAAATAACAAACAGTCAACATCTGAAAGTAAAAAAAATGGGATTTTGTGGGACTGGAATAAAAAAGGGGGAAGGGTACTGAAATTCTTTCATTCACTGTTTAAAACAATTGCTCCAAGCAGGAAACTTGGCACTAGAAGCTTTATTAAATCAGTTCAGAGGGATCTGTTTTCAACAAATGAGATAAATGTCAAGTCGAAGTCTTTAGGCACTCAAAGTGCATCACATTTTCCTTCCCCAAGAAAGCAGAACAAAAATGTGCACAAATGAAATTACTTACATGTGTAAAAATCACATTCAGTTTAAATAATCTTTTCTTCTTGCCTGAATGTATCAACAGTGTATCAGAGCTTAATGTAATCTTTTAAGAGTGTGATTATTAGAGAATGTTTTGATCCCCGCTACTCCTTATTGTTAACCTACATCACAACAAACATGTAAACATGTATTTAACTGTTTAGCATCTTTATTTTAGTCATTGTAGTTCTGGGTGCTTCCCATGTGTAGATGGACAGGGATATTAGGGAAATCCATAGTAAATCTTTACAATTTTTTTTTTTTGGTCCATTTAGCAACCTCTCT
>VYZR01011713.1:20719-41911 GCA_013400675.1 Oxylabes madagascariensis | reverse complement strand
GGGTCCGAGGATGGTTCCCAATTCTCTTTGAGTTGTCCTGTATCATCAATAGATGCAAATTAGATGTAAGAACCAGGTAACAATCAGTATTTGTAATTCAAAATTTAAAAGGCTTACTTTACACTTTTAAAATAAAAACAACTCTTGGTAAATGTAATCACTGTAAAATTACTTACATATTTAATTTGGGTGATACCACTATGGAAACAACAAACACCTTTTAAATAGACCCTGGAATACAGCAATTAAGTCTGTGTTCTGTACATTTGAAATTTTGATTTTCTGTTACAATAAACAATAAAGTCATGTAGTTGTGATTGCATTCTATGTCTTGCTCATCCTACTTACCTTGGGGATTTTAAAACTGGTTTTATACCATGATTCATTAAGTGATTGAGGATTGCAGAAACAGTTAAAAAAGCAAAACTATACTCTGATCTCATGTAAAACTTGCCTATTTTCCTGGAATATGATTTTCCCTTGTAAAGTGTATTCACTTGCAGTTCTGATGTGAAATAGAAGGGTTGTACACAAATAACCTTAAATTTACACATTGGTATGGGAGCTGTGCATCTGGACTCCGTTCATAGCTGGTGAAGGTTCATACTTATTTCTAGACTTTAGTACTTTTTAACTGGAAATAATTGTTTATTAATTTTTGTGGCCCTTGGTAAAGGAGTTGGTTTTTAATTTTAAATTACCGCAGCTCTCAAAAATATTTTTTGGCTATTGCCTGCAACTGTAAAGTACTTTTTTTAGAAGCTGATTTTCTACTTATATTTTGTGTGTACTTGTGTGTATGTATCATGTTCGCAACATTATTTGAGTTTGTTATTGCTGCTGTAGTTGTACTTGCTTGGTCTCGTTCATGTCTTTCTGTAACTCTTGGTATAAGTTGTTCTGTCTTCATTTCAGGGGCTTAACAGTAATGTTTGAAATAATGAAGACATATGGCCATACCTATGAAAAACACTGGTGGCAAGATTTGTTTCGGATTGTCTTCAGGATATTTGACAACATGAAACTGCCAGAACAGCAGACAGAGGTGATGAGCGTGGAGGAACATAATTTACATGAGAACTACATTTACAGTAGAAAACCTGTAATATAGCATTGTCAAGTAACGCAGGGTGAACCTCAAAACTTGGGTGATGAACCTGTGGTTCTAGAGGCCTTGTTTTTTTTTAATGGCATTCTGTTGGCAAGTGTTGTCTCTTTTTTCATTTTTTAAAGCCATGTGTGTAAAAGGCCTAATAGTTTACACTAGGAACAACAGAAGAATGGCATAAAATGCAATGTATCTAGGGTTTGTAAGAAGAACTGTAGCTTTTACATGGGATGTTTGGAATCTGAGATACACAACGTATTCACTTGAGTCAGGCTTGTAATCAGCAGTGAAGTCACAATTAGAAGAAATAGGTTTTGTTAGTTCAAAATTTTTTTGATGACAAGGCAAAAAAAACCCTCCTCAGTCAAACAAAAACCAAAAAACTCCATAACCAACCTACAAACGAACCAAAACCACCCAAAACAGCACTGTGCTGTGATTGCACACTTTTGACCAGCCATCTGGGTTTTGATCTGCCAAACCAGAACCAGGTACTGTTCTGAAAAACAACTGAAATGGGCTTTAAAATGTAACTAATGTGTAAATTATTAGTATGAGAAGTTAGATCAAAATTGTCAATTGTTTGGGAGGCTTTGTCTGGCTGTTTGTAGTAGGACATGTCTCACTTGGTAAATATTTTTCCCTGGAAAACACTGAAGCACAGCTTTAACTTGGTGTTAAATCATTGAGCTAGAATTGGACGCTAAGACAGTTGTTTGTTCATCTATACCTGTGATTCTTTTTAAGCTTGCTAGTTAGCAAAGCAGGAGTTGAGGCTCCAAATTTTGAGGTTTTGCTATACAGCATTGAATTTCATGTCACTATAAAGCAAACTGAGTAAACACAAATGTTCATCTATATGTGTATGCAGAAGTTTCACCTTAAGGTTGTAACGCTTCCTTTTTTTGACTCCTAGAAAGCTGAATGGATGACAACTACCTGTAACCATGCACTTTATGCAATATGTGATGTATTTACACAGTATTTAGAAGTACTTAGTGATGTTCTTTTGGATGATATATTTGCACAGCTGTACTGGTGTGTGCAGCAAGGTAGGAACTATTCAAATTATGTTAAAACAGTGTTAACATTTTACTCTGTTGAATGTGAATAAACAAATGCACTGTTTGTCTCTTACAGACAATGAACAACTGGCACGATCTGGTACAAACTGTTTGGAGAATGTTGTCATCCTTAATGGTGAAAAGTTTACCCTGGAAATCTGGGATAAAACTTGCACTTGCATGCTGGATATTTTCAAAACTACAATCCCTCATGCGTAAGACTGCTGTTAATATTTATACTTTGTAAAATAGTTTATCTAGATTATTTACCCATTTCAAACTCTTAGATCTCTCATAGGTGGGGTAAAAAAAGCTGTTAAGTGTGGACTTAAAGAGGAAACAGACTTACTTGTACAATGATTATAAATTAGGTGTAGGTATTCTTCTGTATTGTTAATGATAAAGTGTTAAAAACCAAAATACTGTATAGGAGATATGCAAAAAAAAAACCCACCATCAACACACAGAATGTAACATGAATCAGTGTTAAGGTTTTGGATTTTTGGGGAACTGCTGTCTGATTTTTTTTGTTATTTTCTTTTTTGTAATAGAAGATGCAGGTTTTGCTGGTTTTAATTACATGTGGAGCTTTTTCCATGAAATACTAAAATACTGCAACAGTCTTACATATTCAAGTCTCTGTGGTTTGTGGTTAATTTCCATAATATGTTTATATGAATCTTAGTATTTTTGTGAAAATGACCTTGGATATTTGGTAACTCTTTCTGTTCAAATAATAACTCTGTGTGAGGTTTCTTGGAGTAAGGCTGTACCATTCTGAGTGCTCTGTTTCATCCAGATTATATTGTTCATTCTGGGACCTACTTTAGGCCTGAAGAAAACAGAAGCAAAAGGAACCTTTTGCATGTCAGTCTTTCCTTAATTTTACAGTTGTATCAGATATGCAATCAGATAGCACTGTACGAGAGCTTCATTCATCCATTAAAAGATAAAATCTGTCACTACCTCACCTGTTTTTTTATGTAAGTAGGTATAAATTAATTCCATCAAAAAAGTAATTACAAAAGGAAGGTGAAATATTTGGGAGCTAGCAAGATACTTCAGCATTTTGGTAACTGCCAGAAATAAAATTGGAACCCAAATCTCTGGATGTAAAAGTCCAGCTGAATTAACTTTATCTTACTATGGCCTGTACTTGGAAAGATTTCGAAGTTAATGTTCACTAGCAGAACATTTGCTTTGGTTTCAGCATATGATCAAAACTTAAATGTGTATCCTAATAGTTGAGTATTAGAAACCTTTCTAGAGCAGTATTTTAGATATCTTAATATTTAGATACTCAAAATGTTCCTGTTGCCTTTAGTTACATCTGATTTGAAATGTGTGCATTATTTGCTTTGATACTGGGGCCCTTCTGCTTCTCAAATGGATTATTTTTCTTAGGAGAGTATCTGACTCCTTCCTTTAACTTTCTCTTTCTTTCTCTTTTAATCTTTCTATACCTTCTTTTAAGAACTTCCTTATATTATTCCTTCTTAAATTTCTGGGAGGTTCCCAACTTCTGTAGTCTTATTTTGATTTTATGTGAGGATGGTCATCTTTTTTTCATTCTCTTTCTGAGTCCTAAGAGGATACTTGTTTTTTCCTCGCTTTTTATGGGATCTGGTTCTTTTTCTGACACTCCTGATTTGGCCGACGTTTCATATTCTTATTTCTTAGTCCCTCTATTAGCCTTTTTTTTTTTTTTTTTTGCAATGGAGCTTTTCCTGCCCTCCCATCCTTAATTTTTTATAATTTTCTTTTTTGACAATGCAGTTTTAATATTCAGCTTGTTGTGGTGGCTGCCTCAGTGCTTAGAGGAGGCAAATGATCTTTTTACCTTTGTTTTTCCATGCCTGGAAGTAACACAATAGTTAATGTTGAAATGAAGACAGACAAATCACACTGTGGTATATATGAAAACTTTATGGGCAAGCGTTTTATTGCCAATTGTCTTCAAATAGTCAGAGGCTAGGAATCTCTGGAGTGTAAAGTATCTTCTGGCAGAGGTTCTTCTTAGTCTGAACAGAGAGGGTTACATTTGTTCTTTTTTAGCATTCATATGAAACATCTTCCGGGTGTTGTGCAGCTTCTCTAATTTGAGAGCTGCAATATTGCCTGTACGAGTTCTTAGTTGCAGTATCCGCTTCTGCTGGTTCTTGGCAAGTTACTTTTTCGCAGAGAGTTGATCGTATTTCCTTGTTTGGAAAATGTACTATAATATTTGTTCAGCTATCAATTTCTGCAAGGATCAGTTACTAGAAAACCACAAACCACACTGCTGCCAAGCTTCTGCAGATCACTGAGGTGTTGATAGCTGAAGATACCAATATAGAATGACACAGAATGGCTGAAGTTGGAAAGGACTCTGGAGGTTTTGTGATCCAACCTCTGTGCTTAGGCATGGCCACCCGGAGCACTTTTCCCAGGACCACATCCTGGCTTTCAAATATTTCCAAGGAGGGAAGCCTCACAGCCTTTCTAGGCAACCTCTGCCTTGTGCTTGGTCACCCTTACAGTGAAAAAGTGTTTCCTAATGCTCATGGGGAGCCTCCTGTGTTTGTGCCGTTGCCTCTGGTCCTGGCATTGTGAATCACTGGAAAAAGCCTGGCTCGCTTTGCTCCCACATTTCAGATGTTCATAGTATGTTGATGAGATTTCTTGAGCCTTTTCTTCTCCAGGCTGGACAGTCCCTGTTGTCTCAGACTCTTCTCATAGGAGAGGTGCTCTAGTTCCTTCCTCACCTATGTGGCTTTTTGCTGAACTTTCTCCAGTAGATACATGTCTTTCGGACTGGGGAGCCCAGGACTGGCCACTGTGCTGAGCAGAGGGGCAGGGTCCCCTTCCAGCCTGCTGGCAGCTCTCCTCACACAGCCCAGGACAGCGTTTGCTTTCTCTGCAGCAAGGGCACCCTGCTCACTGATGCCCAGCCCGATGCCCATCAGGATCCCCAGGGCCTTCTCTGTGGGCCAGGCTGCTTCCCAGCTGGGCAGCCCCCAGCACATCCTGGGGCATGGGCTTGTTCCTCCCCAGGTGGAGAACGGCACAAGGTTCCCATCAGCCCATTTCTCCAGCCTGTGGAGGTCCCTCTGGTGTGTCAGCCACTCCTCCTACTCTTGTGTCATCCAACTTCCTGAGAGTCCTCTCTGCCCCATGGCCCAGGTCGTTAAGATGGACAGATTGGACCCAGTATTGACTCCTGGGGTGTACCACTGGCTTCCAGCTAGATTCTGTGCACCTAATCACCATCCTCTTGGCCTGGCTGTTCAGTCAGTTTTCAGTCCACCTCACAGTTTGCTCATCTAGCCCATCGATTTTTGCTTATTTTAATAGTTTCTTTAATTTTTCTTTTAGTTTAATTTCTCCTCTAATTTTTGTTCATTTAAATTTTCTGAAGCCTCATGAGAGTGAGTCTTGGCTTTCTGACGCTGAGAAATCCAGTGTGAGTGCCCTCTTGTCTTCAAAAAAATTCAGGAGTTAGAACTGATTCCTTGCACAAATTATGATGATCTGGCCTCTATCGGCTCATCATGGCTCATTATCCCAATACCTCAATTTATTTCCTTGCAGCTTTCAAGAATCAATTCAGTTCTCTCTCTGTTGTACTTTATTTGTTGCCTTATTACATGGCTCAAGATTTTATCTTTTCTTATCTCCAATTTGTATTTTTAGTTATCCAGTATTCCGTTTTCTGGAGATCAGCGGTATATTCATTTAGGATGCTTAACTTGGTGGGGAAAGCTCTCCCTTAGGAAGCGGAGACACAAATGTCCAATATGTGTTACCTCACACAGATTAAGACTAAGAAGTTTGAGATCATGACAATGACAAGTAACTTCAATCTTTGCAGCAGTAGATTGGATAGAACAAGAAATGATGGGACAACTGAGGTTATTAAATCCAATTTCCCTCAATTCTTGGCACAGGCACAGACAGCCTCAGGAAGTTAAAATTACTGTTGAAATTTTTTAGTGCTAAGGTTAAGATCCTCAAGACAGCAGCGTCCTATAGGAAATCAACTGGGAAGAGATCAGAAGTATTGTCAGTGATTTGATACCTCATAACAGCAATGAATCCTGAGTGGAAGTGGTGAATTTTTAAGTGGAAATAGAAACATAATCCTGGAATATACCCCAGAATGCAAAACATCTCCAAATGTTCGTGTGATTTGTTCTGGAGTAGATTCATTCCTTATTCTAGGTCAAGCTAAGGCAGTGTGGGAGAAGAGGCCCACTAATGGCACTAAAACACTGCCTTAAGACAAATCCAGTACTTCTGAGAAAAATTAATGCACCTCCATATAGTCCACTTGTCCATCCAAGGTAGTTGGCAAAAATGTTGAAGTTCAGCAAACAGTACTTACACTTTTAAACATGTATAAAAAGAATAAAGTGCACTTAAAATTGAAATTAATGCAGAAAACCCACACCATGTTGAAGGGGACTTTTTAGAGTGTTGGTTCTGATTTATATTTGAAACTTAGTAAATTTGGTTTTGTTTTCAAGGCTGCTGACTTGGCGACCAGTTGGTGGGGAGTTCTGCTCTGGCCCTCCCTCTGATGCAAAAGAAAAACTGGTAAGCTGTTGAAATAAAACAATAATTTGAAATTGCAAGAGCTCAGTACAAATGTGTTGTGATGTAGAATAGGTGAAAAATAATACTTGGTTTAAATACATTTTTCAATTTTGATTTACTTAATTTTTTTTTCCAGCTCAAGTGCTATTTAATGTTTAAAAATGACAAGGAATTAATTGATAAAGAAGTATGTATTTGTTTGCAGCAAAGTTGACCTCCAGAAATTGGCTGTAGGTAGTTAACCTGTGTTTGTTTTAGGTAATGTCCTGTGTCTGGCAGGTTTCTGTAATGCTGTATTTGGGCTTTGAGTTGTTTTGTGGCTTGGGTCGTGGTTTTCTTTCATTTTGATGTATTGGCAAGAAGAGAAACTGCTGAAGAGGCATAGACTGACAGTTAGATTGACTTCTTTGTTTTTTGCCTCCAAATCTTCTCTTGTAATAAGACCTTAAATATCTATTTAAAGTAGAAAATTTGTGTAACCATCAGATTTCTTAGCGTTGATTGAATAAACTGATGTGAAGTCTGGATTTGCCTGCAAGTGACAGCCCTGTAGCTGCTTTGCTATGATGAGAATTAGTTTAGCTTTTGGACACTCTCACAAGATTGCTGCAAAAAGTTCTTTATAGATTAATGAAGCACTTGATACAAGTTGCTCAAGGATAATGGTCCCAAATGAGCTTTACTAAGAGAGACTGACACCCTCCATGTATCTTTATGAAGTGTTAACATAATTCAGCTTAAACAGAGAGTAAATGTTTGTGAAGGCCAGTTCTCATTATATGGGTGTTATACCTTCATGCTGTACCATGACTCATTTATAGTGGTTTGATTTAAACATATTGGCTATATTTTTTATCCATTTATGTAAAATATAATAGCCTGCATAAATGGCAAATAAATGTCTTAGTCTTGAATAAATTGAAAGATCTTTTCCCTTTGAAATAGTTTAACATGAATGTTTTTAAAAATTATTTTTGTCTTCAGTATAAAAAGATATTTTGCAACTTCAGAATTAACAGAACTTATGTAATAAATGATACTAAAGAAAAAATATTTTGGCTGCCTCATTTAGTAGGATAAAATCTTTGCAGGCTTTGGATATTTTCATCTCATTTTTCTTTAGGTTGCTCAAATATGATGGAGTGTTTTGCTATCTGTAGACATGATACCTATTAAAATACATCTTTTTACTTAATAGAATGAAAACCTTGGTTATCTACTGATATGAGAAGCTGAAGTGTTCTTTACAGGAACCTTGCAGCAAACCTCTTACTCTTGATCTGGCAAAAGCCATAGTAACTCTTGGGTGACAGAAGAAATGCTTGGAGGGAATACAAAAACCTATCTGAAAAATGCTGCTCATTGTCTTTTCTGTGTACTTAAGTGTTTGTTACTTGTTAAATTTTCAGTTGTTTCTTAGTAGCTCATCTTTCTGGTACATCTTTCATGAATTCCCATGGAAGCAAATATGACTAAAGTCAATGAAGGTGTAGTGTTCAAACAGCAAATGTCTTGAGCTCTGAAGAGTGCAGCACTATTACCAATTACCAGAAGTTTTCTAAAGGTTAATTACTTTTTTTTTTTCTTTCTTTTCAGGATACAATCTCCCAGAAGTCAGTAGATATCCATGATTCCATCCAGCCTCGATCTTCAGATGGACGCCCGTATCAACCCAGCACAGGGACCACAGTAGCTGAAGAAGCGAGTAAAGCCAGGCCAGCAGCAAGTGCGTGCTCTGCAGTGGTTTGGCATTTGGTATCTGTTAAAAGTAGTGTGTAGTAGTTGTTTGATACATTAGTTACAGCCCCAGCTATGACTTCAGAAACATGATGTAAGGAAATCGCATTGTTTAAAGTTTTGTCTCCATGCAGTATGACAGAATTCTCTTGGACTCCTGTGAGTCCACATTTTTGGCCTGTGTTTTAAAAATCTCAAGAGTTCAACTGCAAGCTCCTAGCCTTTTTACCCAAAGCAAAATGTTAAAAATACTAGTCTCCTTACAATGCTATGTGAGATTTCTTTTCTTAGGAGCAGAGATTTTTCGGTGCAAAATACAACAGAAGCAGTAGCTGAAAAAGAATTCTGTCTATGATTTGCAGAGAGCGTATCAAACCCTTATTTAAGATCCTTTGCAGTTATGTGTTGTTGCTTAAAATGGCCGTGTGGTACATTAGTACATGCCACAGCTGCAAACAAGCCATGATGCCAATGCTATGCTAAGCCTCCTGCCCGGGAACAGCCTCTGCCTCTTGCTATTGCACTGAAGGTCCAAGTCACTCATTTTGGTGATTTTTAGGTAGCATTGAACCAGGTTGATCCAATGTATCACAGACAACTTCAGGAAACAGTTTTTTAAGAAGTTCCAGTTGGTAGCATGGTGATCTGTCCTGGTGTTAGTAATTCCAACAGGTGGATTGCAGGTTTGGTTTACACATGTGCTTGAATTTTAGCTGTTCTTCAACTTGCCCTCAAAACAGCTCAAAAAAGTTCTTCAGTTAACAAGTAATATTCTTTCCTTTAAAGAATTTCCAGAACAGAAGTTATTTGCTGCTCTTTTGATCAAGTGTGTCGTACAGCTGGAACTCATTCAGACCATCGACAACATTGTGTTCTTCCCAGCAACTAGCAAAAAAGAGGATGCAGAGAATCTAGCTGCAGCACAAGTAAGTGGAACTAATAGGTCTCTCTCTTTTTGACACCTTTTCCTCCAAAGGTTTTAAGATAAAGGTTCTTGAACTCCTGTAGCATCTGCTAATTGACAATTTTTACATGCGTTTGAGAATTTCCATTGGACTGTTGCGATCTTTTGCAACTTCCTTTAAATTGCATTTGCTGTGCCAGGGCAGCACTGTGGAGATTAAAACATGTATTGTTCAAAGGGATTTGTGTAACTGGGATGTGGATACAATCTTTAATACAGTGTTAAGTTTAAGTACAATTACGGATGTAAACAGGGTAGGATTGAGTTATCACAGGAGCTTGCTGAAGACAGTTGTGAATTCTTCAAATCTTTTTTTTCCTTTTCCCCTTTTTTAATAGAGAGATGCAGTAGACTTTGATGTCCATGTGGATACACAGGATCAAGGGATGTATCGTTTCCTAACATCACAGCAGCTTTTCAAACTTCTCGATTGTCTGCTGGAATCTCACAGATTTGCTAAAGCATTTAATTCAAACAATGAACAAAGAACTGCTCTCTGGAAAGCAGGTGAGTCAGTCCCCTTGGAGAAATACTTTGTGACAGTGTGAATTGATCCAAAAATAGGTCAAAAGTACTTCGACGCTAAATGTAAAAGTAGAAGCTTTAGCTCTATAACTGTAGGACTCCTAAAGGGAGGAGACCTATTCTGTGGAGGTGCAAATACCTCTGGTTTCCTAAAATGTAAGGTTTCACTGAGGTACAGCTGCCAGGCTGATTCTTGGCTGTTGGTGAGTCCTGTGCTTGAAAGCTGTATGTATAAACACAGGTTTCGCTGCCACTTAGTATCAGGAAGCTGATATTAAAAATGGGTGCCAAACACAATTATGGCACATGTAAATAGGTTAATTTTTAGCAATGCTCCATTGTACTAAATATTATGAGACATTAATTACGTGAGGTGGTTCTTCTGTCTGTGTGCAGAAGTGACGAACTGTAAGAAAGAATGTCAGCTGAACCAGAAATCTAAATGGGTGCTTGGAATTCCTGTAGGTTTCAAAGGCAAGTCAAAGCCCAACCTGCTGAAGCAGGAGACGAGCAGCCTGGCCTGTGGGCTGCGCATCCTGTTCCGCATGTACATGGACGAGAGTCGCACCAGCGCGTGGGAGGAAGTCCAGCAAAGACTGCTGAAGTAAGGTCCATGGAGCTGAACCTGTTCATGTTGTTTTGGATGTTAAAGAAAGGGGGTGGGTTATTTAAAAGGATAGACCTTCTCTGTTTGCAGTAAACTTCTGGAGCTAACACGTGTGTGTGGTGGTCACAGCTAATGTTAAGAGTTTTATGTTCTGTGGGGAGTGCTGTGCCTCCAGCTACTGATGCTGTCCCTTCTTTTTGTTCTCATTACAAGTTTTTGCAGGGAGGACAAAGATTTTGTCACCTTTTTATTGTATCATGTGGGTAGGTGGGGGCTTATTACAGCTCGTCTTTAAAAAGAAAAGCAACTATCACCTAAACCCTGATTTTTCTTTCACTAACCTCAGGTATTTTAGGGATCTGGCACTGTTTGTTCTCATTTTCAGAAATGGACACTGGGCTTAAGCAGCCTTGTGAGCATACAGAGGCCTTTGGCTCCTTGGTTATTGATCTGAATGTTTTTTGTTTAAAAAGTTTTCAAGCAACTGTTGGAACAAGGGCTTTAAACCTCAACAGCAACACTTAAGGCTAAGACTTTAAGGCTCACAGACTAGGAAGCAGAGCTGTAAACTGCCTGGTTTCATCAACATGAGATGTTCCTAAAGTCCACATAGCATTTTGTCACATACCTCTCAAAGAGCACTTGTAAAGTTTCAAATACATGCACAAACAGCATAATCACATTTTATCAGCTTATTTATTACTGAGGTCCTAGGAC
This sequence comes from Oxylabes madagascariensis, assembly GCA_013400675.1. NCBI lineage: Eukaryota > Metazoa > Chordata > Aves > Passeriformes > Timaliidae > Oxylabes > Oxylabes madagascariensis. Next base: position 30,614 of record VYZR01011713.1, on the reverse strand, counting down.
TTTGGGTTTGAGTTGAACGAAGTCACTGCTTTCTGGCTTAGAGCGGCTTTCATAGAACAATGCTGTTCTACACCAGGGCTCTACACTGCCAGAAGTTGCAAAGCCAAAGCACTCTCTCTGCAGTAGAGATCAGAAGGAAATGTGAGTTATTATTTTTTTGTGTCTTTTGACTCCAGTGTCTGCAGCGAGGCTCTGAGCTATTTCCTCACTCTTACATCAGAAAGTCATCGGGAAGCCTGGACTAACCTTTTACTCTTATTTTTGACTAAAGTCCTGAAGATAAGTGATGAAAGGGTAAGTAACTGTTTGGAATGATGTTTCAGATGTGTACAGGTAAGAAATAGTTCCAGACTGGTTCCTCACAGACAGTTACAGACTTGATTTTAAAAGCTCCTGCTGCTCTGTAGACATTCTTGTGTTGAGGGAATGTACATTCAATCTGCACTTGACAGATACTGACACTAATAATTCAGTGTGAAGGTGCAGTGAGTGATAAAATAAAATGTGTCAGAGAAGTTTAAAAGATGCTGGAATCCTTTAGAAGTGTGTGTTAAATTGTTTTTATCCCTCTCCTACTGCAGAAGACAATTAGTGATGATATTTTATTCAAAGAATGAATTCTTGTTTCTGCTGCCAGTGCTGCAGGTACACGTACACCTTCACCTTCTCCAAAGCAATTCTGCAGTAAATAAATCCCTGTTTAATCTCCTGCTGTTTCTAAGAAAACTTGGCTGAAATAATTAAGTGAAAAAGGCCAACTGCAAGAAAAAACTCATAATAGAAAAATATTTCCTCCTGGAGAATAAGCATTAGTAAAGGAGCTTTGTGTAGCGAGTGAGTATCTGTCAGAGTACATCACAGCTAGCCTTATTCTAGCACTGCTAATTTCAGTTGTAAAGGTATTTCTGCTTGTCACTTTGTGGATTTCTCACCCTCATTTGGGAGAGTATTTAAAATTCGTATTTTGCAGTGGGCTTTCTGAGGTATACCAATGTATAATAGTCATTTCTTGTTTGTTTTCTCCTCAGTTCAAGGCCCATGCCTCATTCTACTATCCTTTGTTATGTGAAATCATGCAGTTTGACCTTATTCCTGAGCTTCGAGCTGTTTTGCGAAGGTTTTTCCTGCGGATTGGCGTGGTTTTCCAAATATCCCAACCACCTGAACATGAGTCTGGAATAAGCAAGCATTAGCAGATAGTGACACTCTGTTTCAAAGTTTATATTCCTCAGCTCAATAAAAGGACCAGGTAGCTGGGCCACTCTGTCTGGATCTCCATATAAATGATTTCTTTCTCGGGCAACGTGTATCCAAGGGTTAACGGTACAGACGCTTACAACTGTAATTAAGGCTTGCAACACTCCAGTCCCTCTCTTTCCGGGCGGATTCTCTCTCATCGGTTTCTCTTGCCTGGCTCCTGCTCAGCACAGAGCCAGTTTATAGCACAGTCCCCTTGTCAGCACGGGCTGCAGTGTCCTTTACTGTCCTAGACAGCAGTATAGCAACAGATGTTTATGGCGGGTGTGAAAGTAAAATGTACCCAAAGAAACATATATATGTAAAGGTTTGAGCTTCTGCAAGAAGTACAACTCAGGAGAGCTGTATTTTGAAGGATAAAATGTTTATAGTGAAAAGAAAATGGAGATTATTGTTCATGGAAAAAAAATATTTAGCAGCTATGTCTGATATTCTAAGATTTTTGCACACTCAGGCTGTCTGAGACATTGGTAATCATCCTTCTGTGAAAATGTACAGAGATGCAGGTCTGTAATATAAACTCTTTAACACTATACAGTTCTTCTCGAATTATTTTATTTCTGTATTACTGATTTGTTGAAAGCCCATAACTCTTCCTTGTTTACCAAATGCACTAGAGGTTTGGGTTTCTTTTTTTGGGTTGTGATTTTTTTTTTTCCCTTTTTTGTTATTTTTGTTTTGTTTTGTTTCATTGTAGCCCAGAAGTTATTGTTGCCGACTTTTGTCAAGAACAGCGGTAGAAATATCACGACTGACATAACTACCTGTAATATACTTGTTTTAGGGCTTTTAAATATAACAAGCCATTGAAATGATGATCCTTCAAGGACTGGAACTTGAATCACTGCAAACAAGTCTAGGTTGTGTCTGCTGTCAGATGTTTTTTGTTTGATGTAGATTTCACTCTTATGTACAGAATTTAATGTTGGATATATTCAAGTAACAAATCTGGCATGGTTTGGGGATGGTTAAATTTATTGGAAATGTATTCATACTGTGAATTGTGCTCTGATGGTTAACAGACGAGATTGTCAAGCATTCTGTATTACAATGGATGTAGAAATTTTTTTCAGATGGACAAAATGTATATGGTACAGATATGTAAAGTTTTCTATGTAAAAAAAATTCTGTACAACTTTCTGTACAATATTTGGTTCTCATCTGGCATACTCTAATCAGGTTATAGGTCAATAAAGTTTTTGAACTCTTTCATCAGTGCAATCAAAACCAGTCTAATCCACAGCTACTTGTTCTACAGTTTGCTTTGCCTCTCACACTTTTGTTTCGAAGGAGCAAACCCCAGACCCTGGGAGCAGAAAGCTGGGTCCCCTCTGGTTGACTGGGATGCCTCTTCTCACTGTTAGAGACAAATACAGGAGTGGTAAATTAAACAAAAATTTGGGCTGGGGGAGAATAAAAGCACTACATGAACTGCTCAGATGAACTCTGTAGTGCTGCACAGATAGATGCTCAAGTACTGCACTTTGCTCTCTGGGGATTAAAATACAAACACCAAACAGCTGGTGGAGAAAGGGAGAAGGGAAGGGCTGGGATTGCAGTTCTGTTCCGTTTGGAACACATCATCCAGCTCAGCTTTGTCAGCATCTTTGATTTTGTTAGCAACAGTGGAATTGGATTGTTCTCCAGTGTGTTCCCACAAAACTCCTAACTGGCACAGGAGAGCAGTGAGGAGCAAGGAGGTGTGTGAGGGAGCCCCTTCTCTCTCAGGGCAATGAGTCTGCCACAGACATCCACAGTAGGCTCCAGAAATAAGTGTAAGCAGTTCAATGAAATAGCTATTGAAAAAGCCAGAAAAGGGAATTAAAATGCCATGACCTGTGATTCAGAGTTTGCTCACAAAGTTAATTGGGGTGGAGCAAAACCAAATAGCAATTACCAGAGTCAGAAGGGGGAGAATTGAGGTTATTTGAATCAATTGTAGCCTTTCCTCTTGGGCTGTATTTCACTTGTTCAGTTTGTTGTGCTGTGTTTAAATCTTAAACTGCTGTGCTAGGCCAGACCTGAGGTCTTCCTTTGTTTTACAGTGATCAGTAATAATTTTTAGAGTGAGTATAAGGTGTCCCATCCCTATTCATTGTCATACTGTCCCCCATGGCTTTAGCAAACTGTTCTGAGACCATTACCAGGGTGTTGGTGACACTGCTGCCCTGAGCACTATTTGAACAGCCACTGTGTGCCTGCCCAGTTGCTTTCTAATCATTTGTGTTCAAGATAGAACAGTGTGTACAATGAATTATCTAAAAGCTTGAGCAGTTGGGGTTGTGGGGCTCTTTCAGATTTTAAACCTCATTGCTTCATTGTTTTGTTGTGTACTCCTCTTTAGTAATGACATTTTTCTTTTACAGCCTGGCCTTCTCATGCCTTTTTATTGCTTATGTGAAAAAGGCCCAATAGCTGTTTCATTTTGGTTAATTGGGAGCTGAACTTTGGTGTCACTGTAACTCTTCCGTGCCTCTCTTTAGTTCTTGTAATGTCAGAGCAGCACCAGGTGCACTCCGGGCATTGTGTTCAACTTGCAGCTCTCTGAACGCTCACATTTATGCTAATTATCCAAAAGCTGGGGTCAGGGGCAGAGAATAGGTTCTCTTTCAGTCATATCAATGTCCATCAGGGCTGGGACTGCAGATACATTTATTTTCCAGGTGAGGCTGTCATGATAAGAAGTTAGGGAGGCAGAAGGGCCCTGCCAAAAGCTGAACTTGGGAGAGGCAGAGAAAGCTGAAGATCTGAAAAGGGAAGATGCAAAGGACTCGAGTGTCCCGAGCACCATCCTGAGTGCCCAAGGGAGGGTAGCTGCAGGGAAGAGTGGAATTCATGGTGCTAAGGGCTGCTGAGCAGTGAGGTTAAAGTCATTTCCGTGCTTTCAGGCCATGGCACAGGTGAAGAAAGTAATTCAGAGGGGTTGTGCCACATCCTGGCCTTGAGCAGGAGGAAAGAAATGCCAACTTCTGATGGTCTGTGGCATTTACAAAACTTACTGCAGTGAAATGAGGGTGCCTTTTTAGGGGAACACTTCATGCTTCTCTCAGGGGAAAAACACCAATTAAAATTAAGGGAATAAAGAATAATTAAACTCTGTAGGCAATTAGATGAGGAAGAGAAATTCTGCATCTAGCCTGCATTTGGTACAGTGGATGTGTCTTGAAGTTCAACTTGTGAGGCAACTGGAGAGAGCCATCAGGGCAGGTGACAAAGTACAGAAGGCACAAGGTGGGCTTTGGCATTGGAGGGTGGTAACTGTACTATTGTAAAGCATTTTCACAATGTTACTGCCCCTGTCTCTGGGAAGTCCAGACTGAAGCAGCCATGCAGCCTGAGGTACCTGCTCCAGCCCAGGTCGGGGATTACACCAATGCCCCTGCTTGAGTGGCCAGTGCTGCCATGCACACACTCATGAACCTTCTCACTGTTGAGCCAGAAATTCAGGGTAAGAATTATCCTGATTTGGCAAATCCTCTCTGGGAAGGAATATGCTAAGCCCATGAAGAAGCTCAACACCACACAGGTTTGAAGTACAGCTGTCAGCAAACATTGCCTGCTGTCACCAAGGAACTGCCATGGCCTTCAGACAGGTTTACAAAAGCTTGAAGGTGGCATTGTAGTAAAAATTAAAGGACCTTTGTAAAAAGCTCTTGTTTTCATCAGTGGTTTATTAGGGTCTTTTTACCTCCTTGTTGATCAGGTTTAGGCCTCTCAGTGTGTATTTCCTAACCAAGAGGAAAGTTGCAGCATTACCCATGCTTCACCTTGGTTGTGTAGTTCACTAACTCCTCAAATCTTGCTCCATGTCCTTGCTAAAGCTCTGTGCTCTTAATCAACAGATTTTCCATGTTTTTTTATTTCTTTAGAGATAGACTTAACACCAGTTTGTTCATGAGTAAATGAAACCTGAAGCAAATCATAAACTAACAAAATTGAAGTCTGCTTTCACAGTTTCTGTAACAAAAATAATTTTAGTAACAAAATACTTTATTAACTCTTCAATCAGAAACATAAATATATTCAACAATATCTGTATTTTCAGCACATGACAAGTTAGGGAATGTAAGACACATTGCTGATAGTAATTTTTTTTCCCACGAAAGTGTTAGCTGCGCTTTCATGCAGGACAGTGTTTATCCTGTATGAAAACCAAGTGTCCTTCAAGTTACTCACTCTTTGGGTAGAAACCTAACGCCCTTCTGCTGTTGGGCTACTGTAACGCCAGAAAGTTTTGGAGTTTGACTATAAAGCTAAAAAACATCTTTGATTTAATATCAAATTCACACACACCACACTCTGTTTCTGAGGCTGAAACTTAAGTTGTATAAAAAGTGCAAAAGCTGTCCAGCTATTCTTCCATTTCCCACGTCATGGAATGGGAGACATCCCTGCGCTCCATCTCCGTTCCAATAAAGCAGTGTCTGATGCTTTATTATTGCTAATTCAATTGCACGCACAGCTGCACAGTGCACACGGGAGAGGGCTCTCCCCGCAGGACTCCCTGGCAGGCGCAGCGGTGCGCGGCTCCCTCCTGGAGCGCGGCTCCCCGGGCGCAGTCAGCCGTGCGCGGTGGAGAGGCCGTGCCAGCCCAGCGGCAGCGCGGGCTCCGGGGACAGCTTCGCCGAGCTCGGCCGCTCCGCCAGGAGCCTCCGGAGCGTGGCCGACGTTCCCGGCCGCAGCCAGGGCTCTGTGGCCACGGTGTCAGTGGAGCTGGCGTGGGACGGAGCGCGCTTCAGAAGGTCGTCCACGTCCCCTAAGGAAATGTCATCACCTGAGAGAGGAGGAGAGCGACACGCGTGTTAGAGGGGACAGAAACTTCCCATCGCAACACTGGGCAGGCTTGGCTGCAATCAGTGCATCAATAATGCTTTTAAATGACATTTCTGCTTCGCACAGGTTTGCTCATGTTCTGGGGGACGGGGCCTCAGCAGCTCCCCACCGGCAGCTCAGCAAGGGGATAAGGACACAGGCAGAGGTGGGTGGGCTCGGCAGAGGGTTCTTGCTTTCCAAAAAGCTTCTATTTAGGGAGAAGTCAAATCTGTCAGTGCTTATATGCATAAAAATGCAGGTATAAATAAGGCCATTCAATTACAGTGGCCTGACTGAACTTTGTACAGACAGTGTCTTAGTGAGGAAGAATTGTTTTAATTTGGTTTAACAGTGCAAACCCAAGTGAGCCTGTGCATCACAGCTCAAAACCTCAGTGCAATGTCATACTGAAAATGGCTAAGTTGGGATCTTCCAGCTACAAAATAAACCCCACCAAACAAAAAGAAGAACTGCCTTGCCTTTGAACTTGGAGTCATTATCACTCTGGACTCTACTATTGTTTGTTTCAATTCTGTCAGCAATCATATATACACCTAATATCTTAAACAAATAGTTCTTAGTGTAGATTATTGAACAATATAAAATTTTACTTTATATAAAGGGATATAAATGTACAAATTTCTCTGTGCTGTTCCATTTTTTGGCCTCACAACATTTAAATTTTACATAGATCAAAAAACTCTGCAGACCCCAGCTATCCTATAATGACTGAAAATTGCAATGTTTTCTTCCTAAAACTGAATCAATATCAATAAGGATGTTCTGGTTTCTTGGTTTTTAAGGTGGGCAGAAAAATGTTTAAAGACTCTGGATTAGGAAAAAGAACATTTTTTGCAGAGACATCCCAATTCAAGCAAAACAAAATTGTATATTCTTTAGTGATCATATAATTCACCTAAGCAATTCATAAGTGTCATGTCATTTAAGTATTTGAATGATTTTTAGAAATTTTAGGTTTTTATTCTGCAAAAATGATGACTTTTTAAACACGAGAATTTAAAACCAAAGCTTCTCTGAAGTTTCTCATGAAAAACTGAAAGTTGATGGTCTAAGCATGGGTGTGAGAGCCCAAGGGCTGGAGAAGCAGCAGGCAGGTGTGCAGGGGTGAAGGGAAGGACAGGAACTGCACAACCCCACAGACACTGAGAGCAAGGGCTAAGTTTTCCTCGTCTGTTAGGTGGGATTGCAGGTTCTAAAACAAAATGCCAAATACTTTTTGTTCCAGAAGAACTTGGCACGAATCCTTAGTTCTGTCACATCATACAGACAGTGATCTGATCATCCTCCAAGGCTTCCCAGTCTGGTTAAAACTTGCCTGCAACACTAGAAGTGAGAGCAGACCTCCCTCTGTCATCTCCTGTGCCTGGGCTGGCAGAGGAAACCTCTTTGTCTCCTAAATCTTGGGCCAGATGAACGCTCCCGTGGGTTGGAACACACAGGTTTTTCCATATATAGGTTTAGAGGGGTTAACAGCACACAGCAGGAAAAGTGATACCTAAAGAAAACGCATTTTCTGTTTGCTGCTTTAAGAGATGATATCTAGCAACAATAAAAATAAGGGTGTTTAGAGACAAACTGTGAATGTCCAGGCCAGAGGGCTGCATTTCCCCACACTTAACTACTTCTGCCTTTAAAGCAAAGCCTTTAGATCTTGCAGATGTCAGAGGGAAGATCAACTGTTCTGCCAGAGGTAGGATCACAGTGCACATCACTGGACCCGACTCACTTGGTGCTACTTTTAGAAAGCACAGCAGATCAGCTGCACTGCAGAACTTCATCATGAATTTCAACACTTTGCACACTCTGTAAATAACTGTCCTTAATTGGGACACATATCAAGAGTCTTGATAATTTAGTTTGCTTGTGGAGGCTGAGGGTAAGGAGAGCTTTTCCTTAGCATGAAATCCTGCTTTAGAAATTGAATGGTATCTGGATTCCTCCAAAACACCAGCAGCACATCTTGTGTGCCCAAATCTATGAGAATTCCCTCTTCTGTATCTGAGCCTGCTCTTGTTTATGCCCTTAGGAACACAGAGACAGTATCTCTGGCTTGCACAGACTCCATCAGCCAAATATTCACCAAGTCTGCACTGATGGGAATTTTTTGGATGGGTGAAAATGAAGGAGGTGGCCTGACTCCTTCTTTCCAATTTTCCAATTAAGAAAACAGTATTAGGATGCCTTTACGATTCCCACATCAGTCCCATAGGAGAAAGTGAACTGCTGTGAACAGAACCTCCTTATTGAACCAGATCAGTTCTTAGAATTTATCAAAGCCTGTGAATTGCCATCTCTGGTCATTTCAAGGGAAGATAGCCAAGTTCTGTAGTTATATATTTTGAGAGACTTGTTTTCTCTCAGCAGTGTCTCTGAGGGCAGAGGAGAAATGACAGTCCTGGCTGCTTGGAAAGCAAGATGATGCCACAAGGGTTCTTTCAGACTGTTAGGGAAAAGGAGTGAAAAAACTTGGCTTCACTATTTTTTTCTGTAACATCCCTGAGCACAAGGAGGGAACAGGAGAGCAGGCAGCAGTGCAGCCTGAACAACCACAGCTGAGCAAGAGGATCTACTGCTGCCTTTCCAAGAGGCACAAATGCTAAGGATGAGTGACAGGTCCCCATGTGCTCCAGAGAACAAGCTACACACAGTCATATAAATACATATATATATTTATATATACACATCAAAATTATATTTATCTAAAGGCTGAAGTTCTGGAGGCTGTGACAAACAGAAGGCAAGCAAAATAAAACGGGTAGTGCATAAGATATGAGGTGAAATTTAACAAAGATATGGAAGTAAAAGTAGTTCAAATAGCAAATATATATCTGGGTGGAGTAAAATTAGTAACGAGTTTCTTTAGATTATAGAAGAAGATTAGTATGAATAGGGTTTATTTTTTAGTGACTTAAAACCACAGTGAGATGGTTAAAACAAAACAAAAAAAAAAAGGATGAAGTGCTTGTAAGAGTACCCATAGCAACAGAATCAAAAATACTGCCAGCATCTGTACTCTCATTAAGTTTATAAAAAGGAGACTGATACTGTAATTGCCTAGACAGCATAGCAACTACCTCCAAAGAAAAGGGAGATTTCAGACTCGTATGAAAGAATCATTAGCACAGAGTGTATGAACTGGGTCACAATCCATGTGAGAAAATAAAGGCCATTAATGGTTGCCATGATTGGCACTTCATACACAAAAGGGATTTAGATCAGGCAGCATTGGGAGATGCTCCAAGACAACTCTCAGTACATGATATAAGAAATATGGAATGAATTCAAGTGTGTGTGTGCAGTGAAAGAAGTATCAGTATCAAGTATTCACATACTCAAGTACTGAATGATCATTAATATTAACAAACCACTAGAAAATCAAATTAACTAGAAACTGAAGTACTTCACTATACACAATTCTCTGGCATATCTTCATGCTGGTTGGACCACAGACATCTGACTCCCAGGAATGCCAATAAACTCATACAAGCACCTCATCATCATTCATCACTTGGGTGTTTTATTTCTTCCCACTGCCATTTCAGCTGTGCAGCTGAATATCCCCATCCTGCTGCCCACACTGCAGTGGTGCTCACAGGACAAGTAGGAGTGGCTGATCAGATAGGAATATGAGAACCTTTTCCTACTCTCCTCCTCTAAACTTAGAGTCTAAAGTTGTGTTGAGGTGTGCTGGGGAAGCCCTTGTACCAGCTACAGAGCTCTATAAATAACTCCTGTGTTTGATCTGGTTGTTCACTGTTCTGCTACACAAAGCCTATTATTATTTGTTCCTTTAATTATTGTAATT
>VYZR01011711.1:23204-33628 GCA_013400675.1 Oxylabes madagascariensis | reverse complement strand
TTGTATTGTTTAAGGAGATGCAAACAGAGCGACCCTGGGGATATACAAAGCTCAGACATTTTAAAACTCGTAAGTTTCAACTACTTCAAGTGCTTGTTTATTTTAAAGGGGTATGTCTTTATCTGCAGCAAACCCGGCATCTCTTAGTCCAGGCCAAGAGAGACTTCACTGGGACTGCATGATTCCTAGCTCAAAATCAGGGATCCATCACTGATTTGTTTGATGTAGGCTGCTACAAGATGTTTTACAAAGTGTTTCTGCATCATCTTTAAGCAGAAAACTTGCTTGAGTATCCCTGTCTATGAATAAAAATGATTTACCCTGGCAGGTTTGATATAATTCTGTATCAACCAAGGGACTGACAGTCACGTTTATGTAAGAAAAATATCTGGTGCTAGAACACAATGCTCTTAATGGCATTTGGTGAAGAAAGTTTTATCTGCAAACTGCCTTTTTTAATATTTTTCAAAATAATTAATTATTTATTTTTTTAAACATCCTTTTAAAATTTAACCATTAACATGAATGAATTCCTGGAGTTCTAGTGTTCTACTGCCAAGCTGTATGAACAGGGCCTGTTCTGTGATGCTGGAGGGTGGGGATAGCCTCACATAACAGCATGGAAATTAATCTGAAAAAAAGATTATATTGTGCCAGGATTTAGAAAAGAATAGCAGATGAGAAAGAATTGGATTAGAAGGAAAGTCATGAAAAAATTCGCTGAGCTAGGTGATACAAAAGATGTTCAAAAAGCAGTGGAGATAACTGGGTGAAAAAATCTACATTTAGTGGGAGAGAGCATTCAGTAAACTGGAAAAAGAGAGTTTCAAGGGAGAATGTGTGTCATCCAGTGATAGCAAAATGACACATTTTGACACCTCACTGCTCTGGGCTCTTTTTAGTGACTGCATACAAAAGCCTTACCCTGTTAAGATAGGCACAAGCCAGGATCAATATTGTGCTCACATCTAGGGTCACATCCTGTTTGCCTTGCTTTCCTGAATAGTGACATTGTTTAAGTAGAGTTTATTTGCAATATGTTAGTTAATTTTATGTATCAGTAATTCCTCTTGAACAAGGAGACTAAATGCCAAGGAAAGAGGAATAGGAGAATCTCAGTGGGAATTAGAAAATAATATGGTATGTCTCAGTATCCAGACCTCCCTAAACCATAACTCCATGCCTGCATATAGGGATTATCAATGGTATCTGTTTCTTCGTACAATTTGGACAAAAGCATCATGTTCTGCTTAATAATGGCAGATACAGACTGAGATAAGAATGTGTGTCATCTAAATCTGTCTTTAAAAGGAAATTGTTATAATTGGCATCTTAGCATAATTTCAGGACCTTGTTTCCTGAAAATTACAAGAAATTGCCTTAGTCAAAGTATAGCGTTGGGGTTTATGCAACTTTCCTTTACAGGAAATATTTTTAAAATAATAAATTTACACCAAAACTGGTATATAGTTAACAGTTCACTGTTTGATCCCAAGTCTTGATGTTAGTTTGACTGTAAGGAATGAGATCTCAGAAAATACCCTGACAGATGACACCAATTATCTGTAACTATATTTCCCTTTAAATTTAAGCATTGATGTACCTGATTCTACTTATAAGGGACCTATACCTGAGATGACCTAATTTTGTAGAGACAACTTGCTTCTACTTTTTTTTTTTTTCCCAATAAAGGATGCAAATGAAAATAAGCCTGTGCTTTAAAATTTTGCCTGAAATAGCGTACAAGTTATTTCATCTGCTAGTAATGGAAAATATTACAATGCCACCGCAGTGGCGCAGTATCAACACTGTGTATTAGCAAGGTGCTTACATAGAACACCAAAATTCTCTCCAGCCCCTTGCAATGTATCCTGGAAGAGTGGAAGGGCATATCTCTTCCAGTTGGTCCTGGCATGAAATACAAGATGAGACAAATTGGGAATGAATCACAGTTTGTGTTATAAATATGAGCCTGAAAATGACTCAACTGGAAAATTTCTGTGCTTTATGCTGAAGAAAGAGCGAGTATTGCTGAGTAGACCACTTGTGCTTAGTCACTTTACAGGGGGGTTGTGGTGTGATCATGATCTTGACTTGAGACAGACAGGGTCTCCAGTGTTATGAAAATGGATCCATTTTGCAAGTCAGGAGGTTCTAATCCCCTGGCATCATCTTTTGGAAGCTGATCCAGCTTATTATTCTGCAGATACTGTTTTTTATTTCCTCCTTGGTTTATAAGGAATTATAACTTTTTCTTTGGCATGTGATGGGGATAAAGATCTGCACTTCTGGAGCTATCTGTGATTGAAGTCGGGTGAAGTACTCAAAAAACCCGCCCTTTTTTTTTTTCCCCTCTATTTTGGTCTAGGAAAGCTTCTGTTACTCTGTTAGAGAAGTAGGAGTTGCAGAAATGAAAATATATGCAGGCTAAAGGGGAACTGAGGGAAAAACACCTTTGATTCAAGTGCTGTTATTATTGCTAAAATGTCAGACATTTATATTATGTAATACATTGATAGTATTTTAGGAAATAGTATTTCATGTGAAGACAGGGAATGCCCTCTCCCTGGTAAATTTGCAGCCCCAACTGAATGATTAATGAAATCAGACTCTGAGTATTTAACTATGTATAAAAATGATAATGTGCCAGCTTGTGTCTTGGGATAATGGAGGCAGGCTAGTCCTGACAGTCATCCAAAGGGATTTAATTTCCCAGACATTTAATCCATGCTGTTTTGTTCCCTGACCTGCACAACACTATATTTCAATGCAATATTATATAGCAAAGACATTAACATCTTAGAAGGTATATCATATGTGATAAGTTTTTCATTCAGGAGAGTCATAGGACAGCACCAAAATGCCATGTTGTAGAATTTGGCTGTCATGATCAATTTGTAGAATGAAATAAGTATCTGTTTTATTTCTTGTAAATCAAAATCAACTGTGAAACCTATTTATTGCCATAGGGACCATATTTAAAATTCCAGAAGATTCTCAGTTGATAAATTTGGTCTGGGAAGTTTACAGACTGCTTGAATATTAAGTATCATCTTAGTTAAAAAAAAATACAACTTTGGTAAGGATATATGATATAAAATCCACCAACAAATCAGGATTCTGAGAGATGATCAAAATTAAATCATTTCATCATTTCATGAATGAAATGAAATGAAGATCTTACATTGAAAATAACATTCCTATCTATAGCTCCTCACTGTGTCTTTCTACCTAGATAAGGTCTCTAAATAGCACATAATTATAATGTATAAGTGTTTCTCTAGATTAATATTCTGTATAGCATTTGGAAGATAATGTATTCACTCATTTTTACACCCCATTCCTGTATTCAGGGGAGGCCTTCTCAGAAGCATGAGAAGACACTCATAGTCTCCATACAAATTGATCAGCATATTAAAAATAACTCATTTTTTCCAACAAAACCTAAAAAAAAAGCTGTACTTTATTTTCAAACATATTTTCTGATAAAGGAGCTCAATCGTGTGTAATTTCATTCTAGTAAAGTTTTATGAGAATAGATATTGTCTCTTTTAAATTATATTACTCAAGATTGCTGCCTGAAGCCTCCAGTAGAAGGTTACAAAATCAGCGAAGCTATAGAAAAGACCCACAGCAGTACACTTAGGAAACATAGTCCCATCCAAAACAGAGGTGGTTTTACCAAAGCATCAGAACTCAGGCCTCTATTACTCATATTTTGCTTACTTCTCTTATTTCCCATTGGGAAAGACACATACTCAAAATTTTCTCATTCATGTGGCTTCCACCTTTTTCTTTATGCCTCAGTGAGATGTGGAAAACAGGAAGGAGACCCTAACTTCCCCTTACTTGGCTTCCAAATGCACCTCTTCGGCTTCCAAATATCTACCACAGCTCTGGTGGATTGACCTTGTCTGGATGCCAGACACCCACAAAGCCTCTCTATCACTCCCTTCCTCAAGTGGACAGGGTAGAGAAAATATAATGAAAGATTCATGAGCTGAGAAAACGACAGGGAGAGATCATTCACTGATTATCATCATGGGCAAATCAGACTGAATTTGGGCATATTAATTGAATTTATTACCATCAAAACCAGAGCAGGATAATGAGAGAAATAAACCTTAAAAGCAACTTTCCCCCACCCTCTATCTACCCATGCTCTACTTCCCCCCAGCAGCTCAGGGAGATGTGGAATGAGGGTTATGGTCTGTTCATCACATGTTATTCCTGCCACTTCTCAGGGAGAGGAGTCTTTCCCCTGCTGCACCATGGGATGTCTCCCACAGAAGACAGTTCTCCATGAACTTCTCCAGTGCGAGTTCATCCCACAGGCAGCAGTTCTCCACAAAAGGCTGCAAACATGAGTCACTCTTCCACCAGGTGCAGTCCTTCAAGGACAGGCTGCTCCAGCGTGGGTCCCTGACAGGATCACAAGTCCTACCAGGAAATCTGCTCCAGCATGGGCTCCTCTTTCCACAAGTCTGCAGACCCCTGCGAGAGCCTGCTCTGGCACAGGCCTCCCACAGGGTCACAGCCTCCTCTCAGGCATCCACCTGCTCTGGTGTGGGTCTCCCCCATGGGCTACAGGGGATCTCCGCATTCCCACCGATCTCGGTGGGCTGCAGGGGCACTGCTGCCTCACCATGGGCTGCACCATGGGCTGCAGGGGAATCTCCAGCGCCTGGAACACCTCCTGCCCTCCTTCTCTACTGACCTGGGTGTCTGTGTAGCTGTTCCACTCACATGTTCTCACTCTGCTCCTCTCTGGATACAATTACCTTTTGTGAAACAACTTTATTTCCTTCTTAAATCCATTATCACGGTGGTGCTACTGCCATCTCTGATTGGCTCAGCCTTAGCCAGAAGTGTGTCCATCCTGGAGCCATCTGGCATTGGCTCTGCTGAACGTTTGTGAGCGGCTTCTCACAGAAGCAATCCCCGTAGCCCGGAACGCCCCACTACTGAAACTTTGCCCTGCAAACTCAGTACAGCAGCTCAGTCCTTTCCCCGTCCCGTCCCCTGTCATTTCCCACCTGAGGTGAGAAGATTGACTCTAAAGCAGCTCTCCTTTTTGCAAAAGCTTAGTATATGAGAGGAAAAAAAAAAAAAAAAAAAAAGGCACAGTGCTGTATCAATTTTCCCTTGAAAGAAAAAGGAAAATAAAACCAAAACCCCTAAGGGCATTCACAGCCAGTTCTTGTTTCCCCTTTGGTGGGTAACTGAGTTTGGTTTCACACTTCCCTTTTCTGATTAAAGGTGGGATGAAGGCTGGCAGGCTGGTCTCTTCTCTGGGCCACAAAAGCAGGACCTCTTAGCAGTGAGATTATCGCAAACTGATCGCAATAAAATGAAAGTAAATCATCTTTGAGAACAACAGCAAGACAAGTGGCTGGGTTAGACTTAGTTTTCTTCACAGTGGTGAGTATGGGGCTATCTTGGATTTGTGCTGAAAACATTGTTGAAAATGCAGGGATTTTTTGATATTGCTGAGCAGGGCTTACACAGAGCCAAGGCCTTTTCTGCTTGACATTGCCATGCCAGCAAGGGGCTGAGGTTCTCAAGGCAGTGTGAGGGGACACGGTCGAGACAGTGTTAGTCTTCATGTGTGTGCATACATGGGTGTTTTAAGCCAAGAGAAAACCTCAAGCTACTTGTGAGTTTTATTTGTTTGTGTACAGCCTCACCCCATTCCTTGCTCCAGATGTGTATTACTAGCCACTAAGGTAGTGTTTTCATCTCTCATCACACAGTGAGGGCCTGTAGCCACCCACAAACTCTGTGTTTAGAGCTCCTCATACCAGAGTGGCTCAGGTGCCCCTTATGGCTTGGCACAACACCAAATGCAGGCACAACGGGTGTGTTGTGTCTTGACATATTTAACAGAAGAAACAACTCTGCCAAATATTGTTTTGTATCATGGAATAAAGGTGCGATAAATAGTGTTTATTAGGTGTTGGGGTTTTGTCTTCTGCATATCAGGTCTTTGAGTTTCAGAGTACTTTGAGTATTTAGAGTCAGGGTAGTTAGAGTCAGGGATAGGTGCCATTTCGGGAAAGTAGCTTTGATGCTGCATGTTATGAAAGCAACCCAGAATGATTTACTTTTCCCCCAGTAATCTTTTCTCCCTTTCTCCAAAGTAAGCCATTCAGGATGCAAGAATAAGTTTGCAATTTGCATACAGAAACACGTGTGTGCACTATCACGGTATTACTGAATCACTCGGCAGCCCAAACCAGGAAATGTGATAATTGGCAGGTGTGACATAGTGACCTGCGCTGCTGGGAAATGGCCCAGAACCAGTTCCCCTGCTAGCTGAAGGGAAATCTCAGCCCTGGGAGCAGTGGATACACTGTTATTGTCTGAAGAGAGAGAATAAAACAATTGCTACTTTATATAAGGATTTAAAAAAAGGCTTTCTGAGTTAGTTAATTTTTTTATACATTTCGAAAGAAGAAAAACAGATAATTGTTCAAGAAATTAAATTCTTATTTCAGATATTTCTTTCTAGAATTGCTGGGTGGAGCTAAAGCCAGCAATAGGCCCTCATTCATTTTCCTCTTTACATGGAGTCTGTGCTTTATCATTTCTTTGGGTTCCCAAACATTTGTCACATCATTTTTTAAAGTCAAGATATGTTTAGTCTCATGTTTACAATATAGAAACTCTTAAACCCCTCCCCCCACAATACTTAATGTACTAGAAGATATTCCAATTGATAAGTACCATCACAATATTCTTAAGGGATCTTGATCGCTTTCCAGAATTCAGTTGGTTGTTTTGTTTTGTTTTTTTGGTTTGTTTGTTTGTTTGTTTTGAGTGTTTTTGTTGTTTGTTGTTGTTGTTGTTTCTTTATTCTTTGGTCTTCATGAATGGTTTTGGAAGGGGTTTAGGTAAAGGGATAAATATGGTAGTTCACTGTGTGGCTATGTGTCCCAAAGTGTGCTACATCCTTGTCGATTTTGAGAATTAATCTAACATCTAAATGATTATTTATCTGTGTTTATTACAATAAATTTAGCTAAGCAACTTTTGCTCTAACAATCAGAAGATCCAGAAATCTTCAAGTTAGAGGTGGGAAATTAGAAACAGTTAAATGATGATGGAGAAATTAATGACTTGGGAGCCTTAGCTTTTACATATCTTCTAAGTCAGCATGGAAATATGATCTCAGGAAGGTTTTGAATGTCTCAAATCTGAGAGAACTGAGATTGAGATAAAAAATACTTGATTTTGTAAACCTTTTCTTCCTCCCCCATATTATGTAATTGTAGGTTAGAAGTTTTGTTGTTGTTGTCACTGTTGTTGTTGTTTTAAGTAAGTGATGATAGAACAGCACAGAGGTTTAGTGCTGTTAGGATCTCTTGCTTCACTTAGAGGGGACACCTTGCAGACAATATAATTTCCTTTGCCTGGGTTGCAAGACAGCAATTAATCATAGCTATCACATTGCTTTTCATGCAACTTTCAAACACCTCAGAACAGGTTTAAAGCCGTAAGGCTGCTTTGCATACTTGTATTGATAAAGCAGCCACAGCCTCCAATAAATTTCAGTAGCAATAAGGTGGGAGTCGAACAATTCAATGATGTCATCGCTTTTTGTTACCAAACTCTCAGCTACTCAGCCTTTCCTTCTCTTAGCGAAATAACTGAATATCTGATTAAGCTGTTTTTGCACGTAGGCTTTTTGCCCAATTAATCTAATTTACTTCTAAGCAAATTAAAGAATGGCACTGGTTCGCTTTTGTTCAGGGGTTCATTATATTGCGGAATATGAAAAAAACTTCATCAAGTGAGGCCAAAATGTTGCCTAAAAATTTAATGCAAGGTGCTCCTAATTATTGTAGTGTTACAGTTCTTTTTCCAGGTATTTATATGCAATGGTTATCAAATCCTAGATATTGGCAATAAACAATGGGCTGAAAATTGTTAACTGGAAGTATACAGCAAATCTGAGATTGAGAGGGATTAGTGAGAGCCAAGACTAACTAGCGAACTATTTGCTGAAAGAAGATAATCTATGTACATAGTGTAATATTTAACTGAACCATCCTACAAGAATGAGTCCAATCAGTGCCTCATTTTTCTCAGTTCAGTTTCTGAGTTCCTGGCTGCTTACATTTCTGAAGAGAGGTAAATAAGTTAGTGATTATTTTTCTTTGTTATGAGGCAAGAAAGGATCTTTTATGAAATAAATAAAATTACAGAAAATTTCAGACTTGAAACTGCATCTCTCTGGCAAAGTCTTAGTTGTGTAGTTATTTTAAAAAATATTGCTACATTCTCCAGTCCAGATTGCCTAGCAGTAATTGGAGAAATTTCTTTTTTATACATGTGAAATTGTCAATAGTCAAAACCAAGTAAAGCTTCCCCCTTCATTTTTTATTCTGCAAACCAGAATACTATGTTTGATGAACAGTTTTTAAAGACTGATCTCTTGTTTTAGGATCAGCCATCCCCTTAAAATATCTACAGTCCCCTTACCAAGTGAAATAACAGAGTAAGAAAATAAACTCATGACTCTGAAAGCATTGATAGTTGCAGAAAGACTTTTAGCCCATTAAATTGCATGTTGCAGAAACATTACACTGAATCATTTGATCCTTAAATTGCTTTCTAAATTCTGAGTGTCTTGCACAGATCTACCCAGTTACCAAAAGAGATCTTGATGTAAAGCACCATGGCTAGCTAGTTACAACTGAGTTTGGTATGAAATAATAGCAGATCATTCAATTGAGAGAGCAGGAAGAAAATCTGACTGCAAGAAAAACATTTGTGAAGTGTCCATTCTCGTGTAGTTAGCAGTTTAGCTTTTTTCTTCTTTATACGTTGTTGTACTGAATCTCTGATTTTGTACAGACAGTGTCAGACCTGGTACATCTATCAGCACACTTAATAAATACAATCCATACTTATATATGGATTTATTTATAATTTCCTGAAGCCTCACTCACTCCATAATATTTAGTGTGCTTTGCAGTGCAACAAATCTAGGGGTCACCGTGGTCAGCTGTGCCCTGAGTGGACCAGATCAGTGTTTTGGGTGGGGAAGACCTCCTTCTACTTATTCAGTCAGAAGCATTAGAATAGCTTAGAAGCCAGGGATATGTCATGTAAATGAACTCAAGCAGCTCTACTACCTATTATGCTCACAGTTTCCTTCTATTCTGAGGGGCCTCGTTGGGTCTAGGAATTAGTACAGCCCTAGGGCTTCTCTATTTGATTAACCAGAGCCTGGATTTGTTAAACGCCCAGACATGCTGCAAAGACCTTTTTCCTTCTTGGAAGCTTTTGAGTAAAGATTCAAAGGTGAAAGGGTTGGAGGTTAAATTCTGACCTCCTCTCCTCCAAAGCCCTTCCCTTCAAGAAGGAAACAAAACAAATCACTTAAGCATGTGCCTATCTAACTCAGCATTGCCATCTCTCATCTGTTTTGTGTTGATCTTAAGGCTTTGATTGTGTTAACTGAGACTCAAATCTTCAACTATAAATTTAAATCCAGTTTTGTAGTCCTTGTGCTTCTGGACTACAGTTTGAAAATGAGTCCAAGGAAAAAGAATATATTTAATAAAATACTGGCCTATTACTTTGGAATGTAGTGCTTTACTCAAGACTTCTGAATACCTGCATTTGGCAATATCACTAGCTGAAAGCATGGGATTGTTTCCAGCAGAGTAAATGGGACTTAACATATGCTTTATAAACTTTAGTGAATTGGGAGCTGAGAATGAGTTACGGACGATTTTGCAAAATATGTGATGTACTACTTACAGTACAGTTTGCTAAGTGGAAAAACTAACTGTATTTTTGTATTGTGAGCACAGTCCTTTCAACTACGTTCTGCTGTTGGGGGGCTGGGATTATTTGGAGTCTTCATTACACAGAAGATCAAATTCCTTATTGCCTTCATGAGGCTGCTGAGTGATGGAGTGTTCTGTGGTCAGTGGTGGTCACAGGGAACACGTCACATATTTGTTGGCCTGGAGCAACATCATTAGCAAAGCCCATCCACAGCTACCTATTTAGGGAAAAAAGTCCTGGGATGATGATTCAGAGCTAAGCTGTGGATTTTAATATTCCTCCTAGGATTTTTCTCTTTCCTCTGCCTGTGAGAAGACAGTAGAGAATTGAACAAGGTGGAGTAATGGATGAGTGGAATGCTTTGTACTTGGCAGGGTTTACAGTCTGGGGCTGTATTTTTCCTTTCTGCAGCACACCCCCTAGGGAACATGCCTGTATGCAGAGTGTTCAATTATCTAAGCTGTCAGGAACATGCATATTGTCAAAATGTAGGCTTGCAGCAGAATCCTGGTGATCTTTACAGATGGCCCAGGTCTCCTCGTACCTTCAGCTAAGCACTGGATTAATCATTTCGATCATTCACCCTTAGTAGGGTGAGTTTTGGGTGTGTGTAAGATAGAGAT
>VYZR01011711.1:3894-15508 GCA_013400675.1 Oxylabes madagascariensis | reverse complement strand
ACAGCAGCAGTTCTGCTGGTTTATACTGAAGGTATGAAAAATATCTCTGTGTGTCTGAGATGAGCAAGACGAGTCTTCTTCCCTCTCATCGTTTCCCAATGATCTTGTACCCAGCTTAACCAACTACAACCACTGTACATAAGATTTTAATGATTGAGGAGTCTCCCTGAATTATACTTTCTAATTTTTGTTGGAAAGTGTAAATTATTGCTGTAATACTCCCAGAAATACGACTTTCCTCTCCTACATCTGACATTTAAGGTCTATGCTAAACTGGAAGCCAAACCAGGTATTATTTGATAACTGGTATCCAAATTCATCCCCAAAGCATATAATTATATTTAGGTCCCTAAGAATTTTAGAAAGTTTACACAAATTACTACAAAACCAGGGAAAAGGGACAGTCTTTTTTTTGTATGTGTGTGTTTGCAGTGACCATTTATATTTACATGGCTTAAAGCTTCCTACTCCACTTTTCCAACCAGCCGACACATTACCAGACTTTGTTTGGCACGCAGACAAATCCCTATAAATCAGTGTGTCATGGATTTGCCTGGCTTATACAGGTCAGTTCTCCCATTCTTTCATAATTCCTACTGGCTTTCCTATCCCTGAGATAGGTTCTGCTGAGCCTTGGTGCTCTGCTTGTCCTCAGCAGGATTCCACAGTGAAAATTGAGTACCTTTGGACATTGGTGACTGGGAATGATGCCAATCAAATGCAGTACTAGGCCTCATCTGTCACTGGCAAGTCACTGGTAGGCATTCCTCAAAGCAGAGCTTTTTTCTTCCCTTGTTTCCACAACTGAATCCCATAAAGCACATGCATGGAAAGTGTGCCAGTAGGTGTGATGTAGCAGACTCATGAGAGCAGCAGTCAAGGTGGAGACTGTGCATTTTGTAAAGGTGAAGATGGACATTTTCTTTTATTATATTTTCTGCCTCATAATAAAGAGGCTTGTATATTCTTGGAACATGACACCCTTCCTTTTCCCTGCTTTGCAGGATAGTAGCTGTGTTTCTGCTTTCATGCATCAACCTCCCAGGACTCGTGCGTGTGTCAGTGTGAAAATAAGTGTTATTTCACAAGCAGGACTTCAACAGACAGTAGAGATAATAGTTACTTTTTCTTCTGACTCTCTAGTTTTTGAGAGTATCTAACTGAGAGCATTTGGTTTTTTTCCTGAAATTTAGTGTTACCTTTTCTCACCCCAAATCTGGTTCCATGGTTCTTGTCTAAGAATTGCTTAGTGCATTTTTTGCATATTTTTTTAATGCCTACCACAGGCTTTTAAAAGCAACATAAGCATATTAGTCATATTTGATACCACTTGATGGTAATGGGTACAACATCTGATTTCCAATCAGCCTTAGTTTTGGTTTATTTGCAGCCTTTAATTTGGTACTTTCAACAAATACATGCAATCTGTGGACTTTTCTTTGAGTATTGTGCTCTTAGGACTGAGTTTGACTCTCAGGTGTTTCCTTGGTGTTTTCCCAAAATCACTGAAAATTTTTTATTTCGAGATGAACGGAGAATTTGGTCACCAGTCCCTCTTAGCTATTTTTCTTAACTCTCTTGAGAAAAAGATTCATCCCTTTGAATTTGTTGCTTGAATAACATTTTGGGTCTCCTTTGGCGAAGTGACATTCACCTGTTGTTACTGGAGATTAATGTTACTTTTTTTGCTTAATCATATTATTTTTCAATAGATAGATTTAATGTGCCAACACCATGAGCAACTAACTACCAGCTCTGCAAGAAGAGTTTATCTTCCACTTTCAGCTGCTTTCAGCCAGGACTATCTGGGTGTCTCAGGCCACCAGCAGCCTGAATGTCCCTGACAAGTTCCTTGTCTCCCTTATCCTTATGTTTTTTCATGTAGGAGTAATTTCAGTGATGATTAAGGGCATTGCACCAACATTACTTTAGTTAACTGAAATTTGATGTCAGGGAGTCTGGCATGTACTACGGGTTGCATGTAACAATGCTTGTTTTACCAGCGACAGATTTTTGTCTTTTTATAGGCATGGCTCTGCAGCTCATAAATGAGTAAGTCCTGGTGATGAAGCCTAAATTACAGTTCCCTGTAATTAACTGGTGATTTTCTTTTCTCCTCTATTTTCCATTTTTTTTCTCAGATATCTGTCCGTCCAGTGATGCAGAAGTGGTTTTAAAAGTAACAGTGTGATCTAATTATCTGGAACTGTGATTGCAAATAGTTTACTTGTAGTATCTTCAGCCATTTCCTCATTATTTTGGGGAAAGGAGAGGAGAGCTTATGGCTTTTGATGACTAGGCATTGATCAAATGTGCAGTTGATACAGGTCTCATCCTCATAACTGTTGAATAAAGCGTTATTTTATTTCTTCTCACTCGTATAGAAAGATATTTTACAGATGGTATTTGGTTTAGAGATTGGAAGTGGTTTTGCCTAGTGTTGTCCTCTGTCTGCTCTTTTTATTCTTGGTATTTGTAGGACTTTGAACACAAGTGCCAAAGTGTATATCACAAATCAGGGAGGGATTCCCAAGCCACCTGAATGCCCAGGTTGAAACATTAGCAGGAATTCCTCCCTCCTTTTGTCTTTTCTTTTAAAGCAAAAGCCCACTATTCATCTGTGCAGCTATGAATGCATGCTTTAGAAAAATCCTGATGATATTTGTACAAACTTCTGTAACAGCTTTTGGTTTGAGACGCAAAGCATGGGTTACACACTGTCCACAGCTACAGAGGACAAGCTGCAGTGCTGAAACTCCTGTCTGTAACCTGTTTGTACCTGTCAACACAGCAGCAGAGGGAGGCTGGATTATTTTAAAAATTTTTTAGTGCCTCTCTGTGCCTTTCCTGGGCTGTTTAATGTAGCTTCAGGTGTTCTTACAGAGAATTTGGCTCTGCTGACCATCGTTTCCATCGAGGTGTCTGAGAGCGCTTTCAGCCGTACAACTGTGCTAGCACAAATGTAATTTTGGGCTTGAAAAGGGATGGTGTCATTATGTGGGAGGAGGCTTGCGGGGGGTGAATGCCTGTGACTGATGGTAATGCTGGGCACTGTGTGGGGTAGCCCTGGGTGCCCTGTGAGGTGACCCCAGCTGCAGCAGTGTGCCCCAGCCCCACGGCCTCCCATGCCAGTGTGTGTGGGACACACTCGGAAGGATGGATAAGGGATTAGGGACAAAAATTAATGCAGAGCCCTGAGGAGACTGCATTGAGCCCAGTGCTACTGAGGCTGTGCTAGGGAGAAAGACAGCTTGGAGCTGCCATGGGCTGTGTCAGGGGCAGGACCCTACATCCAGCTTCCTCCTTGTTGGACATCCTATCACATATGTTGAACATCCCCATTACCCCGCAGCTCAAATGAGATACATGCTCTGCTTGTGTGAAATAACTTCCTTCCTTTGGCCTTGCTGCACTTATAAACCTCAAGCTTTTATCCAAAACAAAGGTTGCCACTGCAAAACATTTGAGGAAGACTCATTTCTTGCCTGTCACCCTGATCATGCTCTTGTGCTGTGTTGTTGATTGGATCTAAGAGAAAAAAAAGCCCTGAATTAATAACAAAATACTCTCTCAGATATTTTTAAGGCAGGAAAGAAAAAGGAATATGAGTTTTTGGAAAGTCCTGCTTCTGCTAGCCTTGCGTCCTGTGGGAAGAGGGGTTTTGGATGATAGTTACCACAGGGGTGAGAAGAGTGGGCAGTGGACTGCCTTTCTGGGCTGTGCTCGGTGGGAGGGAGCCAGGAGGCATCCTCTGAGGCACCAGCTCAGCTGGAAGGCTGGGGAACAGAGCTGGGAACAAAGGAGCATCAGCCTGTGCAGACAGGGAGACAGCCAGCCCATCAGCGAAGGATTGATTTTTCCCACCAAAAGGTCTTCTTTGTTTTTCTCTTTGCAAAAAAAAAAAAGAAGAAAAAAGAAAAACAAAACCCAACCTCCCCCCACTTATTTAAATGTGATCTGTTTATTTTTTTTTTATCCCACTGAAAATGTTTCATCTGTATTTTGAGGAAAAATACAGACAATTTCAGATAAAATATTTTCTTTACATGCTTTCATTTTGCTAAAATCATTTTCTGTAAGAGGGGATGTTTCTGTGCGTGGTGTGTGCATTTTCATGCATGTGAGAGAGCTTCATCTGCCTAACAAATATGAAGGACTGAGTGCTGTTCAGCTGGCTTGTCTGTCCTTCTGCAAAGCAGGTAGAAATCATCAATAAAAGGCAGGCTGGCCAGTGCTGCTCTGGGATGACATATGTATGAAATACTTATGGAGTTGCATGGTTCTGACCCTTAGATGAATTTGCTCCTATAATTAGTTTTTCAAAGTGTCATTTGTCCTCCTGTGTTTTTTNTCTCTTTCTTTCTCTCTTTTTCTCCTTCTTTCCTTCCTCCTCGAACATCGTACATTACTAATACATTGTAATACACAGACTTGTCAAGACTTGTCACAGAATGCTGACCACCTTTACTTCCTTGAAGTCAAGCACAAAAGTGTTCAGGATCTGCTGGAAATTGTTGCCTCTCACAAAAGGAATTTATTTTACCTCAAATGTAGCTATGACATTTTGCTTCACCGATAACAATGAAGGGTAATAAAGATGCAACTGCAGCCTTCAAGAAAGAGATCAGTAAAATATGATTGCTTTGAAGAAACTGGTACTTGATGGATTGTACTGAAAGACTGCAAAGCTTTCTCATTTTAGTTCCCTACACACACACACAAAAAATCTTTTTGATTTCAAGATTTCTAAATTACTAAAGAAGAAACTACTTACCTAGTCTTTATTTTCTATTTCAAGACTATATGCCATTAAAACAACCAAACAAAAATCAACTGAATTATAGCTATGTCAGCTCTTCCCCTTGACATGCTTCAGAAGCCTCCAGAGACTGGCTGATGTGTAAATATATTTTTAGCAAAGACATGGCTAAAAATAGAGGAGAGTCAAGGCATTAACTACTGTTGTTCAGAAACGATTGGGCTAATTAACTGTGAATAAGGTGACAAGGCACTACCTCAACACGTGAACTAAGGTACAGCCATGGACTCCCCTGCATGGAACTCCTACCAGAACGCCTGAGACACGACTGAGCCAGTCCCTATGACACCCAGGCTGTGAGGAGAGAGTTTAGTGCCCCTAAAATTAGGGATGAGTGGCTGACTGAAGCTATAGCAACCCCCAGACAAGAGACTTGGGTGGAATCTGGATCTGTCATTTAGCCTTCCTGTGGATCAGTCTCCCATCTGTAAAGAGGTATGATATGAGTTCTTCTTAACTAGAGTTCCCTTCTCTGTTCTGCATCTCAGGATGCACAAAAAGCTCCTGGTGTTGTTTGGTGTCTTTCATTATTACCACAATATAAAAAAACTAAGTGAAAGTGAGATTACAACCTCAAGGTCAGCTTCTGCTGTAGTGCTCTCACCCTTTCACACTGAAGTCTGCCAGGGCGTTACTGAACACAGGATTTGGCCTTTAAGGTTTCGGTGTACAATATGCACATCTTGTGCGGAGATTAAATATGAATATGTTTAAAAGTCTGCTTTCAATCCAAATTTTGAGGGCTTGCCAAAGTAGCAGAGATTGAGATAGGATCTTTTGTACTATTAATTGAAGGCTATGCTTTTATTTCCTTTAAAATTTTTTTAAAGCCTCCCTTCTGTGGTGGAAGATATCTTGCTGCTGCTTGGATTGATTCCAAATACTGTTTTCCCCTTTAGCTAGAGCTGCAGAATGTAGTCAGTTTGATTCCTTGCTAAGTGTCTTTTGTTAAATACTGGCAATTCAGAGTTGCAGTTACCTTAAGGTGAAAGGGAAACCAGATCAAGATGCTATTAACTGCCACTAGAAAGAAAACATTCCATAATGTCATATGAGTTAATAACTCTAAGTAGCCTGTAAGATGCTGCTGTGGAATTAAATGCTTAACAATAATTCAAGAACGGCTTACAGAAATTTAAGAATGTGGATCATTTAGTATAGCCGAAATTATGCTCCTGGCATATATGTATGACACATGAGAGCACTTACCTGGAAATTTATTACCCAGCTCTGAGCAAACAAAGCATGACCTACATTTGACTAAAGTCAGCTGTCTCTGGCTAATCCTATGGGCTTCTTTTTATTAATGTCACAATTGCTAATGTGGTATAACATTGTCATTACTGAATAGCACAGCGGGATAAGCTGCAGCTGTTATTTCTCTTTCTATACCTACTAACTCATTAAATTTGAGTTTTGGGGAATACAAATTGTAAAGATTATTCAAATTCTGATTGAGAAATAGGGCTACTGGGAAATTGGTGGCATATAAAGTAACACTTTGATTCAAGGATTTTGCTGCTTCTTTATTAGAAAGATTGGAATATTCACTTTTTTTTTTTTTTTGTCTTCCTAGTATCTTGGCATTAAGGTCCAAATTAAGCCAGAGGTAGAACATCAAGAGAAGTAATAGATACAGGCAAATTATTGCACAGTGGGTACTATTCTTTTGGATGGAAAGGTAAAATTCGAAGCTCGTACAATGAGAACATGAAACAAGTGTGTTTTATTCCATGAGACCAGTAATACACTAATCATCCCATTGATATTTTAAATAGCA
Source organism: Oxylabes madagascariensis (assembly GCA_013400675.1). NCBI lineage: Eukaryota > Metazoa > Chordata > Aves > Passeriformes > Timaliidae > Oxylabes > Oxylabes madagascariensis. The sequence goes on along the minus strand of VYZR01011711.1, from coordinate 8,909 downwards.
TAATTTCCTCATTTAAAATACATAAAAAGTACTGGAGTTTAAAGACTTTTTATCTTTAAACAGATTTTTACAGGGTTGTATAGTGTACATAGAGGCAGGTCCATGGACTTTGGTATTTCCACAAAAACACACATGGCAGCAAGGACTGACTTCTACAAGAGGGAAACTTTCCAACTTGTCTGCTTCAGGGCTGAGACATTGGTGTTCCTTTTTCCTTTAATTATGGTAGATTTTTCTGGGAGCCTTACCTCATGCTTACTCTCCTCACCCTAAGGTCTGGTTGAAAACTTGGGAAAAAAAAAACAACTCCAATTTTATTTTTTTTTTTTTTGGGGGGGGGGGTCCGGGGGCCTCAGGGGGGGCGGGCGGCCAGACGTGCAGCCCTCCCAGACCGGGTAGGAGGAGGCATGTCTGGGGCTTTCCCACACCCCAGCTATTTCCTGCTTTCTACAAAGCCCATGGAAACTGTGTCAGCCAGCAGAGAGTTAGGTCAGTGCTCAGGGGTCAGGCCGTAGGGTGGATTTTAATGGAGCTAAGCTGATGGTTGCAGCTGAGGATGTGACCATTAATTTCCACTCTATTGTTACAGTGAATAGTTTTACAAGCTAAATTCAGTGCATGATCTATTGCTGTATTTCAAGGGGTGTAAATCCCTTGACTTTCATAGATGGACCTGGGGAAAGGCAGTGGTGTTGAAGGATTAAATAAACCAAAGAGTTGAGGCTGGGGGGAAGGGGAGCTGGAGTACCCAAATATTGGTGTATGATCATGTAACTGTGGTGAGTACACGTGGTAGTTGGGCTAATCTGGAAGCATGGATGAATCTAAATTCCTCAAATCATGATTCAAACCTTCTGCGTTCTTCAGATAAATTGGAAAAGAAATGATCTCTTAGGCATTCTTGCACTTAATTACTTTCTCTCCTCCTCCCTCCTCTGCCAACAGAAAAAAATAACTGCAAACTTCTACGTTCTTGTTTAAAGGGCAATGTCAGCTTTTAGGCTGTGACTGGCTACTCCTGGGGATGGGTGGTCAGCCCACAGTGGATGCTTTACACCCAGTACAATAAGGAGATGGGTACTCACTAGTGTTAATGAACCTAAACCATCGGGAAACAGCATGGAGAGGAGGGGACTTGAACTGAGATGTCATAGCTACAGAGGAGGGATAATGTACTGAGCAATCTTTGCAGATGATGGATAGAATTTGGTCGTGGGAATTCTATGGAATGTAATGTCTGTGATGTCTATGATCATTGTAAATACTGTTCTCTAGCCTCCTAAACTTTCCCTTTCTGAATCAGTTTTTCTCTTGTCTTGCTCCTATGTCTTGATTGAATAATTTTCAGATTTCCCCAAAGTGGAGCCTTTCCCTCACCTTTTTTTTTTTTTACAAATTTGGTCTTGTGTGAGCTCGCCCTCTCCCCTTCAGAAATCTTGATCCCAGTTGCCTTCTTGATCTGCCTCCTAACTAGTTTCACAAGCTGTGACTACTACTGCAGTACGCTAGCTTTTAAAAGTTGAGCTTTACAAAGGAGTCTGGGGATGACAGAGGATAGCATGGAGTGTAAGGGAGGAGATGCTGAGGGCTCTGGCAGAACGAGGTTGGCCCAGAGTGTGAGGAATGCAGTGTGCTCCTCTGTGCCTGTTGTAGGAGGGGAGGCTGCGCAGAATGATTCACGTGGGAAATATGCCATGACCACACTGAAAACAAAACAACATCAGCTCAAATTCTGGTGGGGTTTGTAGTGAGGAGAAATGCTTTTTACTTTTTATTAGGTGGTTTGCGGTCTGTATGAATAGGCTTGAGGATTCAGCTTAATGCTTTGTGAGCTGGTGCCCACCACAGGCATTGTCATTCCTGCAGAAGGACTTGGTGAACTTAAGAATCCCTCCAGGGTATGACTCGGGAATGGGATAGCATGTGGAAGTTCTCATTTCTCTGTTTCTGGATAAAATGAGAACTTCAGCAACACAAATATAGGATTTCTAATGTATAATACGAATAAGTGTACTCAAAAAAGGTGTTAAATGTACTTAAAAGAAAAGTTAATTTTTGGATACTATTTAAACAGCAAATGCTACAGATTTTTTTTTTAATTAGCCACATGGCTGTATGTGGAATTAGCTTAAATGATGTTTAAATGATACATGAATGTTCCTTTTTTCTGTTTTTGTTTTTATTGTTATTTTAACTCTCCCTGCTTCTCCCATTTGCAAGACCATTCCCAAACATCAAACAAAAGAAATTCACTAATAGTGCTTGAACACAGAAACACACTCTGCCTCTGGATTTCCAAGTGGGTCTTGGGCTAAAGAAAATAGCCTGTACAGATCAGTCATGATATGAGCAGGTCTGCTGCCGTCCTTTCCCCACCCGGAATATTCCTTTTAGAGGAGTTTCTTCTCCAAAGGAGTCCTTTCTGATTAGCAGTTTGCTCCCTCTGTCTGTGAGAGATGATAAAGCAAGGGCAGCAGAAGAGCCAAATTGAAACCTCAGATGTGATTTTAGGGGAATGTTTGTGAGTTGCAGATAAGATTAAAGTTACTAAGAACAGAAATCTCTGTGAGCCTTTCTTCATCTTCCTGAGAGCCAAAGAACTGACTGATCAACTTGTTTCTGGTTTGTGCAGTTTCAGACTTGGGAAAATTTGTGGATAATAGGACAATTGTCTGAAAAAGGCATGAAGTTCAATGAGCTAAAAGCTTTTGGGGAGATTGTATTATTTTTGAGTAAATAAGGTGTTTGGCTTTTTTTTTTTTTTTGGCAAGATTTTCTAAGTTCTTGATTTTTAGGGGGAGGTGAGTTTAACTCTCTTCCCTGCTGCCTGCTATCCACTGTGTTAGACTTTTACAAAATCTGTGTGCCAAATGAGGAACCAATGGGCCAAATGAGAAACTTTGAAAATAGGCTATCCAGGCAATGCTGGAAAGAGGGTGGAGGCAGATAACTCTACATACCTGCCCCCTGAAATATGGTTCTTTTGCTTCTAGGTTCCATGCAGGTATTTCAGGGAAGGTCACATTTTTTTTCTGCCACCTCTCCTTCCTTTCATTTGGCCTAGTTGCCACTGAAGCAGCTCAGATGTGCATCCTCTGCTTGCTGATTTTCTCATGATAGTGCAGGGCAAACACCCCCAGTGATTCACTAACAAGCAAATAAAACCATGCAGAAACTAACCTTTCCATTAAGAAAAAACAGCTTCTTCAAAACAAGGTCTCAGCTCTTCCCATAATCAACCAAAATATTTATTGAGTGTACGCATTAAATAACTTAATTTATGACATGAGTAGTGATTGTGTATACAAAACCCAAGAGAACTGAAAAATGAGCAGTTTCACAAGTGCTTGTTAGAGTGTCAATGGAAAAACAAGTGTGTGAGCTAATTAAGTCGTGTTAGTAAATGGCATTGCTGTGTAGGCACAGGAACAGGAGAGGACACTTGCCCTCCGCACAGAATTAAACCTGACTGAACAATATTCTGCAGCATGCAAAACAACTTGAAATGCTAAATGGTTGGGAAAAATAAACATCCTTTGTAAGTTTCTTGTACTGATGTACTTGGAATCATAAACCTTTTTCTTTTAAACAAATGCCATCTTTATTTTCCAGATACTCCTTGAAAAAGGCAGGTAGATTCTCCCTTGGTTGAAGTTAAATATAAACACCTCTTTATCAATTTTTCAAGGAATAAGCCTGTACTGTGTCTTGTTATTTCTAGCCTGACAAAGCAGAAGTTGCAAATTTTCAACATAATGAGATCTATTTTGATGGATATTTCACAGCAGGAAGGGCATTACTTTAATCAGGAGGCTATTTGCATTCATGTATGATTTTGTCCAAAGCTGGGTGTTTAAAACAGCTGATTTGTATCTGAACTTCGAACAGGTTTTTTGGTGAACATGCAAATTAACTACATCATGTTATGAAAGTGCCCGTTTGTGACTAACAGAAATTATCTGAGTATTGCTGCCTTTGTTGTCCCTTCATTATCCTCTTGTCGCGTAGTGTAATATTGTATTTTTGGTAGTATTTAATTTTATGTAAGAGGAAAAATGAGAGGAAAAAAGCTGTGAATAATAAAGACGTTCTTTGTCACACACGGGAAAGATGAACGCTACTGCTTGCCACATGGAGGAGCTCAAGTATCATGTTAGGAATTACCCTGAGCCTGGCGAGCCCCGGCAAAGCTGGTCTGGAAAAGTAACTCCTGGGATTACCTTGGCCTCATGTCTGCCCCTGGGTGTGTGGATAAGGTTGCTGCAACCCTGTAGCAGTAATGCATAAGAGCGTAATTTGTTCTGTAGTAGTCCTAATACTCTTTCCCACTGGTATTACGAAGATCTCAAATCCACTTAAACTGGGGCAAACCCTGGCTATTGCTTTTCTGTGGTTTTCTAGATATGTTTCCACAACTCCTCCTCCTGCTATAACATGCAGCACTAATTAAAAGGAAAGAAAAAAAAAAAAAAAGAGATGGAAGTCCTTCCCACTTTACTGTGCCATACTGCACTGTAGATTTAAGTAATGCAGATTCAGCTCCCTAATCTGTCTGTACCAACAAAAAGGGCCATTGACCTGTAGCTATTTTTCAGTCTCTTTCTGACCTACAAAGAGACTTTTTTTTTCTCTAGTACACTGCCATTGGAGAAATTTATGTGAAAATTCCCTAGATAGGTTCAGGAAAATCTGTCTGTGTTAGGTAGCATAACCAGCATCAGTCCTATGGCAGATGGAGCCCCNAAACTTGCTGTGGGCACAGTCCAGGGGACCCTGGGCTGGCAGTGGAGATCAGGGCAACTCTTTGTCTTAGTGGATGGACCTGGGAGTGGAGCTGTGCATGTTCAGTCTGACCAGCTGCACCACCTTGATATGAACTGGCTGGGGAGGGCGTCCCTGGTTTTGCTCCCCGTGGTCATGCTCTTTTATGTAGGCTGGATAGTGCATGTAAACTAAAACCATCCGCTCTGATGAACTAGAAGAATAAGGAAAATGAGAGGTACACCAGCAGGAGG
>VYZR01011704.1:3133-14035 GCA_013400675.1 Oxylabes madagascariensis | reverse complement strand
CTGTTTTGGGTTTAAATTTATTCCCTATATTCTTGGACACTTTGTGTAAATTAAAAATTTCATAGTCCCTAATACTGTACACGCTGTTCATTCAGTGATGAATTAAGGTCCCTAAACCTCTACGTTTGCTATTAGATATCTCACCCACTTTATATGTTAATCTGTGCTAATGAATTCCACAACCCCTAGCCACAGCGAGATGACTAAAATTATTACCACTTACAGAGATATGCCTTTTTCATTTAAAGTTCAATTCAAATTGCTCCCATAAACAGTCTGCCACACAAAGATACCTCCTTTAAAGAAGAGTTACTTACCTGTAAGTAGAGTTCTCTGAAGGTAGCACTATCTGCGGACACACATTCCTCAGCCACGTGACCCCTGGTTTGTGGCAGGGGGGAGTGGATCCATCCCTTGATAGTTAAGACTTTTTCCTCAAGGCACTTCATTACCTCGGCAGCTCCTGTGCCTCGAGGGTTGTTTATATCACAACCACCCCACACTTTTGGAAGGCCCTGGCCCAGGCTGAAGAGCAGAGAGGCTCCTTGGAGTGGTGGCCATTGTGTTGAGGGAACATCTACACGGCAGCTCTGTACTGAACAAGTCTCAGGTGTGTTTCTTCCCTCTCAGGATTGCTACCTATGAGCCTTCACGGCAAGAATAGCAGATCCAGGGAAACAAAAACACAGAAGGCAACAAAAAAACTGGCACAGAACCACACGTGTAGCACAAGAGTCACCCAGGTGTCAGCTTGGCCATGGAGCAGCTTCTTGCACTTCACAGAAAGCCAGGCAACACAACCAAAATTCTACTGCTCTCAAAAGGAAAATAATTTAAATATTATAGTTTTCTCAATAAAGGAGAACAGCAATACCCTCTGTTAGCGATTGTGTTTCAAACCAGTAGAGGGCATTGGCATACACGGAGACTAAACAGGTTCGTTACAGGAGCTTGAAAAATCAGCTGTTATTTATAAAAATGAAACAATAGCACACTTCAAATACAGTACAAAGTAACAAAACCAGCCCTTCAAAGTTAAATCAACACAAAAATAAAACGATTGAGATTCTTATAAGACTTTCCAATTATATAGACCTTTATTGCAGCACAAATACAAAACTAATTAATTTTATCTAATATCCTTGAAAAGTAGTTAAAATAGTGTTGTTTGTTTCACAAACTAAACCAAGGAGAGGTTAAGTTCCTTGCCCTTGCTCCATATCTGAGTGCCACATGAGCTGTAAGACTCCCTATTGTACTTCTAAACAACATCCATTAACACGCAAAGCAAAACTCTCTGTGAGGTTAAGAAAACTGCTTTCTGACTCCTTTTGTGTAAAAAAAGTCAGGTGCTACTCCATTTGGTGATACGGCTGAAAGGTGTTTCTCTTCTATTCCAGGGAAATGCATCCAAGCACAAAGATTTTGTATTAATTACAAGAAAATTGGGATTGATAGATTTGGACCAATGAAATTTGTTCAACACTAGGTGAAGAACCTCACATTGTAGTGAATTACATGACTTCAGGCTGCATAAAACATACCCTGCACTCAAAATAACAAATGCAGCAGCAGAGGGGTCAGGTCAGGAAACACAACAGTCCTCACACCCCAAGGGAACCCCAAAGGGATGAATAAAGGCTATGGCACAACGGGAAGTGAACTTCACACCCTCACTGCCTGCCCTTGCTGGGATGCAGTCGAGTCAGGTTAAGATTGGTATGGCTACAGCTACAACAGATCACTTATGCTTTTGCCTTCTGCAAAAAACTTATCCTGGAGAACCCAGATCATCAGCACCTTGAAGCACTCACACTTTTTTTGTCAGAGCCACACTGCAAGATTAATTTGTGCAATCGTTATTTGTTCCTTGGCTTGACCCTCTGAAATCCAGTGCAGCCCTGGCCAGTATCTGCTGGACCTGGAGTCCAAATGGGCTCAAAACCCTCAGAGTTTATGCTCACAAAAGACAAGGGTGATGGAAACTCTTCCACCTATGAGGCACTAAAGTTGAAAACACCTTGTTCATTCCTCACAGGAAGCCTGTGGCAGGAATGGGAACTGAGTACAGATCTTCCAAGCTTCAATCTGGAATTTTGAACAGGTCTTACTTCCTCCCTGAATATTCACTATGTGTTAGTGCTTTAGAAATACCTTTTTAAAAGAGTAGACAAAGCAACTTGTTCATGGGCTGCTGATGCTTAAAACCACAGACATTTCTTTCTGATTCTATAGTCAGAATTTTCATCAAAATGCAAACCTCAGAGGAGCAATGACATTGCAAATGGTGCCACAAAAATATTCTTATTAAAGTTCAGGGCTTGATACTACATTAATCAGTTATGTACTTGTCTAAAATAAGAAAATTTAGAAACATCTGGGCAGACTTGCTTAGATCTTATGTAGCAGAGTATGTGGAAAAAAGCCATCAGTAAACCTTTTAACTGACTTCAAATGTTCATTTGACTATAATTATTTCAAAGGATTGATAAAAAGTATATTTTAAGTTAGCAACAAATTAAAAGTTTAGGAAAGAAAACTCAGAGCCTATTTTATTGTCTTTACATCTCTCTTTAAAATCATACTAATTTTCCTTTCCAACACTATTTTATTGTATTAAAATACACCCATGCTAGAAAAATTTCTCATTATGTTAACAAAAATGAATACAAGGTAGATAGTATACTAATACAATGACTGTAATCTGTTAATACAATAAGGCCTTCCTATTATGCTTAAAGAAGAATCCAGTTCATGATCATTTTGACACAGTCTGAAAACACCATTTCAGAAGGATAGAATGTGGCATATCTCTCTGCTTAAGAAAAAGTTTCTCATGTCCTTATTTACTGCTAAAATAACAGATAATAATGCAAAATTTATGTTGGAGTAGATTTCATTTCTGCACTAGGAAATTGTGTATATTTGTGGAAATAAGCACGTACAGACGTACTTGTGATTAGCTAAACACGTTTTCAAACCTATATCCAAGGAACTTGTTCAGGCTTCAGTGTGTTTTATAGCTGGCCTGAAAACGTGAATTGCACTGTGAGAACCTGCCGTGGGGACCTGGCACACACACAGCCAGCAGCTCTTCTGGGATCTGACAACTCTGACCACTTCTGTGACTGGCACTCATTAAAAGAGTTTCAAAAAGAATCCAGAATACATCTAACAAAGTACACTATCAGAACTGGAATTCATGGTAGGATCCGTAAACACCCAACAGCAGGTAAATGAAGAGATAAAGAGAAAATCGCCTAGAACCTGATGAATCATAGAGATCCTGGAAGATTCAAATTAAACTTGATGTTACATTTAATTGCAGTAGTCCTTCTTTCTAAAGTTCAAGTAATTTTTAATAACAGCATCAGAAATAGCTAAGCTGTAATTACTGTGTAGTGCCAGTTTGATGTTCCACAGGAATCTCAAAGGCATGACTCGTTTCATTCATGAGAGTCATTGTTTGGCAGGTCTCCAGGACAGGAATTCAAGTGAGAAAAGAAATTAGATCAGTTGACCAAAAGGAAATAAATCAGATTATTTGAATATTTGCTCAACGGGGAACAGAAAATTGCCATCAGAAAAATTCGACACTGAATCAAGTGTTGGCCACAATAGCAGCGCCCACAAATTCGATGTAGGGACATCAGGGTTGGTCACAAGGTTGTGCTGCCTTCTATTTTCTTCTGCAGATAAAAAAGACTTTATACGTTATTTCAACACAAAAACCCAGCAGTAAGTTGCAAATTCTGATAAGTAGCCAACAATCTCTTTTGTAGTTTCATCAAGCACTGATTTTGTGAATATAAATACTTCTGGACTGATGAAAGTCCCGCAGGATCTCTTGCCACCATTTTTCCTATGGAAGAACCTGTGAGAAGTCAGAAATTTTTTGTGGGAGGACTGGAGATTACCCTGAAAATGCGGCTTTTAAAATGACAAATACATTTAATTTGTAATAATGCAATTAAAAAATGCAATTAATGTGGATGTTTGAGTACTTCATTTGTGTGCACCACCAGTGTCATTCTTGCTACAAATTGATTGTGGATACTAAATAAGGAGCACGATGTTTGGGCACAAATTGTGTAATGAAATTAAATTTGCCTTCTGAAAATGTATCCCTACCAAACATATAAATTTACAGGTCATAAAGATGTCACACACCTTTTAATTTTTTGAGTGTTCAAATTTGGTCACATTACAAAAATATCAGGCAGCCTAATGGTCTAACAACTTGCTAGAACAAATGGCGATGAATATCCAGTATCAATACAGTTATTAATTACCAGCTACCTGTGTACCAAATACAACCAATTATTCAATGTAAATAAAATAACTCTCTTAAAAATTGATTTCCCAGATGAGAGGAAAATCTAGTTAGCAAGCTGAGTGTGAAATTTACATGTAGTTCATGAAAAAGTGATTACTTACGGAATTAATTGATTTTAGAAATGAATCTGAGGATGTAAAATTATGGCATAAAAAGGAAAACAATCTGAAGATCTGATTTATGTCCATGAGAAAGGCATTTAGTTTTTCCTTCCATGCACAGCCAATCCCAGACGCTGGGATCAACCAAGAAATCCCTACTCAAAGCCGTATTTCTGATTATCTGTCTTCATAACACTTGTACTTTTCTCATTCCCCTTGTTTGTCCACAGCTGGGTCATGTTGTGGTTTGGGGTCAGCAATTCCTTTCTCAAAAGTCTCATTATCATATTGAGATACAGTTTTCAACCTGTCAAACTGTCACTCAAAAGTACATCTTCTCACAAATTATTTGGAAGATGGGGAACCTCCTGTCTTTGAGACACATTTCAGTGATAGCGATGTCAGCTTCATCTTTTCCTTGTGCCTCCCTTCCTGTTTCTCCTTCTATGCAAGGTGTTCTTGCTGAATCACATTCAGGCTGCTCCTAAATACTCGTGTCGTCTGCCTCACCTATGGAAGCTGAAAGGACAAGGTGTAACAGAATCTTCCAGATAAACAAGTCCTTTGCTCTGCATAGACTTTGCATTTTTGTGGTTTTCTCTTTACCACATTAATCCAAGGCGCTACTGGGAACTTTGGGGGGATTTTTCAATTCTTGAGGAGTATGACCCTCGTCATTCTATCCCAGCATAAACATTTTGGTGTGGCTTAACTACAAGGTTCACTGTTGGAAGAGACGCCACATTCCTTTATGGCAGCAAGGATTGCTGTACAACTTGATGCTTGTCCTTCTTCTGAAAGAAGCTCAAGTCTGATGAGGAGCAGCTGAGGGAGCTGGGGGTGTTTAGTCTGGAGAAAAAGAGGTTTAAGAGGGGACCTTATGCTCTCCACAACTCCCTGATGGGAGGTTGGAGCCAGACTGGTGTTGGGCTCTGCTCCCAGGGAACAAGAGATATGATGAGAGGAAATGGCCTTCTGTTGCATCAGTTGAGATTGAAGTGGGACATTAGGAGTAATGTTGGACACTAGGAGTTTTCACTGAAAGGGTGACTGAACATTGGAACGGGCTGCCCAGGGAGGCGGTGGAGTCACCGGCCCTGGAGGCGCTCAAGGAAAGACCGCATGTAGTACCCGGTGTCATGCCCTGGTTGAGACAGCGGCGTTGGGACCTAAATCGGACTCAGTGATCTCGGATACCTAAATAATTCTGAGACTCTGACGCCTCCTGGGCAGCACACGCGGCCCCCGCAGCCGCGCTCCGCCGCCCTCACGGACCCTCAGCCCCGCCCGGGGACAGCGGCCCCGCCCCGCCGCCATGGCCGCCGCCGCGCCCGCTGATTGGCTGCGCCGCCCCGCCCAATCCGCGCGCGGGGTGCTCCGGCGGTGCCAAGATGGCGGCCAGGTAAACACGGCCGGGGGCGGCGGGCGCGGGGCCGGGCGGCGGCGCCGAGGGGGCTCTGAGGGGGCTCCGGCTCTGAGGGGGCTCCGGCGGCACTGCCTGGCGGGACGGCGAGGGCCAGCTGCCGCCTTCCCCTAGGCCGGCGTTCAGCCGCGTTTCTCTTCTCGTCGCTGCCTCCCCGCGTCCCCGGCCTGCCGCCTCCCCGGACGGGCCGTTCCCTGAGGCGGCGGAGGGAGGTGGGTGTGTTGTCCCCGGGAGCTGCCCCTGTGGAGGCACCGGAGGCGTTTGCTGCGGTGTCGCCCCTAAACTGCAAGGAGCTGTAAGCAAACGCATAGGGGCACAACTTTAAAGGACAAGGAGTGGGGAAAACAAGAGCCAGTGGTCTCAGCCTCTGTAATCAAGTTGTCTTCTTCTTTCTAAAATAGTAAGTATTAGGACATTTATAATGTGCTCATCCAAAACGTGTAATGACAGTTATGTAAGAGAAGCAAAAATATTTCTGATGACGTGTTTTGCTGTTTCTGTTTCTCTCTTCTGCAGGTTTTTTGCTGTGTTGGGATGGGTAACCTGGTGTCTTTGCAGTGACTTGAAGTAGTTTGGACTTATTTGAACTGGAAGATGTGGAGTGGGTTGTTACCTCCAGGACTGAATGAAAGTGATGTTGAACTAAGTTCTGATGATGGAGACGAATCACCTGATTCCTGTTCAAAGCAAGATGCAAAAGAAGATACTGGAAGGGTTCAGGGGACTGGACAGGAGAGCAATGCCAGCAGTGAACCTGTTGTACCAGGGACAGATGAAGAAGGTGAATCTCCAACGTGCCCTCCTGGAGTTTCTGTAAATATCTGGAATGTATGTATCCTTACAGGTCTCCAAATGAGCATAATGCAATGTACTCAAGCTGATTTTTAGATTAAAATAACTCAGTGTTGAATAGTCAATATACAGAAATTAGGTAAAATATGATCTGAGTATACACACCTTATATTGTTTAAAGCAAGATGAACAGGAATTCAGGAAGGAAGTGATTAGGTGGTGATTGAAAGCACAGCAAGGAGTTGTCATAACTATACAGGTGCATAAAACTTGTGTTTTCAGCGGTTTGTGGGCTCTGAGCTGCTTGGTTGATGCTTTCTGCATTGCAAAGGATTTACAGCTCAGTGTTTCAGCCTCTCTGAGGGTGCTGCATACCTGGGCAGGGGAGGTGTGCCCTGCTGCTTGCTGTAGGGGTTAATTGCATGCATTCAGACTCGAGTTCCTTATAACCTCCTGTTTTTGCACTTGCCTGTAAAAACTGGAGAAAACAAAAAAAACACCTTAACCAAACAGTGTGTTTTAGGCTTTGGATTCAAAATAAGAATGGGCAAAAAATAGTTGCCCTCTTTCATCCCTCAATCCTTGCAGGTAGCCTGCTGTGCCAGGGCCCTGCTGTCACTAATTTGTGGATTACAAACTACCAGCTAGGCAAGAAAAATACATGGTATAGCTCAGGAGTGCCCAGCAAGCAAAAGTGTGTCCTGTGTCACATCCCAGGAGAGAACTGTCAGATCTGAACAGTCCTGGGATGTAGGGAGGGCAGAAAGTCAGACAGAGGTGATGAAAGATCAGCACCAGTTCCAGTTTAACACCATCAGGGTCGCACGGTCTCAATTTGTAAATTGGGATGTAATAGGTAACACAAGGCACTGTGGATAATTAAACATTTCTCTGTTTAATTTTTTAAAAATGGGGGGAAAATTAAAGATACTGATTTGCCTTTTCATAATCTTGTAGAAATTTGTGGAGCTGCAGAAGAAGCACCGTGAAATGAAAATGCAAGTAAAAGAGGAGAACAGATGCCGAAAAAGAAAGCGTCGGCGAAAAGGTGTTTTTTTTTTTTTTATAATTGCAGAATTTATTTTTTTCAAATTGAACTAGTATCAATACATGCTGTTTTGTGGGGTTGGTTTGTTTTTTGAGGGTTTTTCTTTCGTGTGTGTGGTTTTTTTTAAATGAAGTATTGTATTCTAGCTGTTATCTAGGATTTTATTTTTCCGCTTATATACATCACTTGCAAGGTTGTAGTGAGGTTGTAGATTGCCACATAGAATGCAAGTAATATGTTTGTCCTCTTCCTAAAAAGCAAGCAGAACTTACTCAGTTAATGCTGATTTATAATGATTAAGTGTATTTCAGCAGTTCTGTAAAACTTACTTTTGCACATTCTGGTTAAAACTTCACAGATGTTGCAGGAGTTTCTTACAGCTGAGTGGTTTAAATCCACATGATCATTGGGTAAAAATCCCAGTGTGTTGATCTTTCAAAGGAAATGTGACCAATTAGAGCTCTGTTAACTTCACTGGATGCTGTGGGGTATCACTGTGTAATGCTGGATTTCTTTTTTCTTTCTTTTTCCCCTTAGCAAAACAGAGAGAGACCGATGGAGTGGCTAAGAGGTATAACCAGGTCAATGGGATTACCTGAGGTCTGTTAGTAGCAGGCAGAACTTGTAATGAGCTTGACCACATTCATAGCCAAAGCCTAGCTTTAAGCACTGTGTAAAATACCTTTTAAGTTTGTTCAGTGTCTGTTGGGCAGGCTGAATTTCTACCAGTGATTGCTTGATGGAGTTTTATTGCTTGGTCTTAAGAATCAACACAAGTGTATTATTTAATGTAACTTTCAATAGACTTAATGTTCTTCCTGCTTCCGTCATACAAGCTCCTGTTCAGCCTGCTCCTTACCTTCTTTTTCCTCCTTGGCAGTGTTAGGTTTGTGGTTAGACTAGATCTTAAAGAACTCTTTCAACCTAAATGGTTCTATGGTTCTATCAGCTTGCTGTTAAGATTGTGAAATTACACTTACAAAGGGGAAGGAATAATTAATTTCACTTCATTTAAAAATTGAATGGGTGAAAAGACCATGTCTGCCAAATAGAAGATTTTATTTTAGCTTTGAAAAGGATATTGCAAGTTGTGGAAAGGGAAGTGGTTGTAGTAATGACTTGCTTGTTTGTTTGTTTTCAGTAGTCAGCAGTTGGAAAATGAAGACAAATGGAAAGAGCTGACACAATACTTTGGAATCAATGATAGATTTGAATCACCTGTGGACAGCAGGGCTCCACAAAAGGTGACTGTTTTTACAAAGGCAGTGTCAGCTTGTGTTTGGCAGTAAAAGAACTTGTCCTTAACTGAGACAGGAATGAAACTGAGGCTATTTGAGAGTAAAGGATACAGTCACTGAGGAAGGACGATTTTGTGAACTTTTTGAATAAATGTCCTTGAATGGTTGCTGTGCTTGCTTTTATGACAATATCCAGGCTTGTTTCCTGTCTGGTTTCGTTTTCTCTTCTTCTGTTGTGAGAGACAGAACACTTCCTATAAATTTTTTCACTTTTCCTTCTCTTTTTCTTCATCGTGTTTTAACTTTAAAATGTGTCATATAAATCCTTCAGTTGACACCAGTGGCTACAGAAATCAAAGGGACAAACCTAGCATGTATTTTAACTGGATTCATAACACATTCTGTTCGTAAATATTACTGTGTAACTAGTCATATCTGAAATAATTGGCACACAGGATGGAGAAGTTAAGATTCTCAGTATATTGTGAGTTTCTGGTACCACTTTTGGTTCTACAGTATTTCTTTGAAGTTCTCTGTAAGTTCTATTACATGAAATGTTCAGTTTATGATTATTTTTGTATTTTTCATTTCCTTAAAGTAAGTTTCTACATGCAAGTCGGGAAGATTTGTTTGCTTCTTACTTTTTGGTGGCTATTTAGTTGTCATTAAAGGGCTCAGGATAGATCTGGAATGAGGCCCAAAGTGTTTAAATGCAGATGGTTTCATTGTAATTTCAGGGATATTATCACTAGTGGAAGATATGTCTCGTTATTTTCAGAAAAGATGTCTCAAAAGAATTTGCCATCACTGCAACTTCCAATTGTGCATTTTTTTTTCATCTGCCACCTGAAATACAAGTGCAGTGTTTGCAGATCATTGTTTCTCAAGAATTCCATTAGCTTTTTCACTTCTATCTCTTAAAAAAAGTGTATGTTATGGAACTATCAAATGTGTTTTCTTTAGCTTCGCTAATATTTAAAACCAGTGAGGCTGTAAATTGTCTTTTGTTGTGAGAGTGAGGTTTTCTGTGAAATTCTGAAATCAGTGCTACCCTTCTGTATTCCATCAGAAGTTTACAACTATAATTTCCAGGAAATAGTTACTTTTTATTGTTATGTTTTGTAATTGTTTTGTGTGTGTTGCCATTGAACAAGGTATGTTTGCTTCCGAAAATAAGAAAACAACCTTTAAATCCTGAAGTTTTTTCATTGTTTTCCATAGGGCTGCTAGAATTTTTGATTTATTAGCACAGTGGAGTGGCTTTGTGCCAGAACTCTGTTTTTTGGGTAAAGATAAGATCTTAGAACTGTAACGATACAGTGGTAATTGCCATTCTTCATGTTACCTGACACATATATTTCACATTTTGTTTAGAAAGCTCCAGGGATGGAAGAGATAAGCCAGATCTTCAGATGAAATTTTATTGTGACAGGCATAAACTAGCCCGTGTAATTTTTTTAACCTATAGTATTATCCTGCACATAAGGTGGAACTAATGCAATGATTTGTGCTCAGGCAGCCTCTCAGTGAATTCTTAATTATACTGTCCATTACTATACACAGACAGAGTGATTTGTGGTACGCAGAAATTACAGGTTTATGCAGTGTCTTAAAGAATTTTATGAAAGAAATATTTTTAGAAAGGAGGTACTCCTTTTAAATATGTTCTTTTTGTTCTAAAGGCATTTACTTTTTTTTTTTTCTCTAGTCTGGCCTTGAACTGAGCATAGAGAAATGTGTGGCTGAAGGTGACATTGCCAAGGCTGAGGAACTGAGTGACAGATTAGCCATTCGTGAGGTAAGTGGGCTGTGAACAAAAACTCTGAGGGGTCATGGAATTTTGTGCATGGACTAAAAGTGTCATGAGTAAAACTGCGTTGAAGGTTGTTTGCAGCGTCTTTCCCCTTTCCTGAGCAGATTCCTGTCAGTGATTGAAGGGCTTTGCTGCTGATCTAGCAATGCTT
>VYZR01011696.1:3155-50563 GCA_013400675.1 Oxylabes madagascariensis | reverse complement strand
GGCATTTTTTATTTACCACCTAACACCTTTTGTTCCTAATCTATAAATCAGTTACAGTAGTTTTAAAATACTGTACGTCCAAACTCCTGCTCTGGTTACACCCTCTCCCGTGGAAGACTGGAGATGAGTGCATCTCTCTGAGAGCTGCTTAGTTAGAAAAGTCCTTTAAAATGTGCTGTATGTGAGGAACTGGAACTATTTGGCAAAGCACCCAGGTGAACCTAAACTGGTGAGGCTTCTGGTGTTTCCCACCAGTATTTGCTGCCTTCAGGGCAGTGTCAAACTCAGCATGCAGCAATCCCAGGCTGCTCACTGGTCAAGGCCTGGGCACCCCTTTGCACTCTGTGCCTGTATTTGGGTTCTTGGTGGCATTTTGTGGAGGGCTGAGGGGGGGCACAGAGTGGTCTTTTTGCTGTGTCTTTCTTTCCCTGTCCCCTCACGTCAGTGTGGGGATGCTGAGCGCCCCATGTTCCCGTGGCTGGATGTGCTGCAGCCACAGGAAACTCACGNTCTAAAAGTGTGGACTTATTGAAGGAAAAGTGAATCTTTTCTAATAAGGGGCTCCATGAAGGAAGAACTACCACTCCTTTTTGAATATTTTACATGGAGAATATTCAGGTACGTTCAAAATCTATTGGATGTGCCGGGCACCTCATAGTCTCTCACTCAGCCTTTTGTAAGGGAGCTTCCTACAGGGAAGTAACGGGGCAAAGTCTCTAATTTTGCAATATTTCTCCTCTTACTCACATACAATCTGTTGTGATTTTGCTGGCACAAGTGATCAGCAGCAGAGAACAAGCCAGATTTCGGTCACATTTTCAGCCGTTGTGGTTCTCTACAGAAGAAGCCACAGCATTTAAATATGCAAAAGCATCTTGCTCAACATTTCACTCTCAATTTTCAAACAACACTTTTCACACGTTAATCTGCTGGTTGCTTTTTTTTAAGAAAAGAAGCACATTGATGATGTTAATATTTTATAGAGCACAAACCTTGCCTTTGAGATCCCCAGCTGATGCACATGTATTATCTTTAGCAGCCACAACTGATTTAAAATCTACTTCATTTCTACCACTGAGTTAAATATAGTTTCACTTATTACACCTAATTTTGATGTTCCCAGTTAGTTTAATGGAGAAGAACTAGAATCACGTTTCCGACCTTGAAAAATTGATTTCCATGTGAAATATTTACACAGTGGGAATTGCTGGATGCCCCATTGGATCAAATAACTTCAGATCAGGTCTCAAATGGCCCTGCAAGTGAAATGCTGATATCTGCTGTCAATCTTGATGCAAATAGCATTGTTAAAAAGGAAGAATTAGATTTTTTATTTTGATAACTATTAGCAAAATAGTGTTCAGAAAGAAACATGACTTTGGAGTTGAGAACACCCATTGAGTTTCATAGGAGAAGAGGCTGTTAAACAGAAATAACAGCAAGTCAGATGCTTGAGGTTAACATTTGGGCTGTTTGAAATCATTTTTCTCTCTGAAAATTGCAGCTATGGGTAGAGACATGGGGGTAGAAAACCAGTTATTTTCTGTAAATTAGAGAAAGCAGGAGACTCTCTTACTGTGCCGAACAAGTTTTATAATTTTGATTTTAAAGTCTGTACTATTGTAAGTGGATGCAGTACCTGTTACTTTCACATAATTCAAGCAATTGCAGCAAAGCTGTCTCTGAGAGCCTCAATCTTTCTTCCTTCACAGCATTCCCCTGCTACTCAGATTGTGCAGCTGAAAGCTCAGGACAATGACACAGGTAGAAATGGTTTCCTGACATACGGCATTCTCAATGGACAAGGACTAAAATTTAGGATAAATGAAACAACTGGAATCCTTTATTCCACAGTCCCCTTTGATTATGAAGAGGAACCCACAGAGTATCAGGTTTGCTTTAGATTTTTTACATCTTCTTTATTCAGAACTCTTTATCTTTCTTTTGGAAAACAGGTGACATTTGTTTAGCTTGATAATGCTTGAATATTTTCTGCACTGGTTTAGAATAGGAGCATCTCAAGGTGTGAGACATTATTAAAACAAGCCACTGCCTTTTGACTGTAATGAAATTCAAGCACAGCTCATTGTTCACCTACCCTGCCAACACTTCAGCACATGAATAACTAATTTCACTATGACAGCTCATATATTCAGCACTGTCTGTTGCTTGAACCAGTGCTGGACTGAGATCTTGCAGATATGATTCTCAGTTAATCTTCTTTTTGTTGTTGCCACTGCTGGATATTTTTTATGGTCTTATTTTGCTTCAAGTAAAAGTATTGGTGAATTTGTTGGTTCTACACAGAAAGGCTTTTTCAATTCACCCAAACACTCCTTCAGTTTTCAATAATCATTTTGAGGTGAATTCAGAACTGGACTTTATATTTCTAAGAACATTTCAAAGTTTAAATTTACCAAGATTTTTTTAATCCTTATGCAAGAACCTCTTTGTATGACTTCTCATTACCACTAACTATGTAACTTACAGGTTGTGGTGTATGCTGAAGATGATGGAATCCCTGAGAAGAAGAGGGGTTACTGCACAGTTGTGGTAAAGATCACTGATATTAATGACTGGCCACCTGTGTTTGATCCAGTGCCTGACTTCAGTGTCCATGAAAACGTGCCTGTGGGATTCACAGTTGGAAAAATCACAGCATCAGACAGAGACACAGGAGACAATGCCTTTGTTCTATATAACCTCACAGGTAACAAGGAATTCTGTCACTGCGCTTTGTTGTCTATACAATTATGAGCATAATTAGTATTATCCGTGTTATTTCCTAACCTCTTTCCACCAAAGCCAAGGACATTCACTTTCACCTGGTTTGTAACGTTACGAATTTATGCTCATAAAATTTTCAAACCTTGGCTCATGTTTCAAATGCCCATCCACTCAAAATACTTCTGCTCTTCTTCTACGTTATCCATACACTACTTAAAAATTTGTTTTGATCCATTTGGGACACAAGTAAACATATAATTTAGGAATGCAGTTAATTATGTGCTGCTAAGGTGTATTAATTGATGATGCTTGTTTAAATCTGCCTCAGGTGATGGAGAAAACATATTTGAAATAGATGAAATACAGGGCATCATTAAGATAAGGAACTCTCCAGACTATGAAACCATGAATAAATACAACCTTACAGTGACTGCAGTCAACAATAAATCTGCCCCTTTCTACCAGGTAAGAGACCATTACTGTAATGAACAGCGACCCTTCAGAGTGGAATTTGAACTACTGGGGGGGAGATCTATCCCAGCCATTTATTGTGCAGAATAAATGAGACACCTCATCATGTTTAGAGTCAGACTTCTGCAGCTTTTAACCACATTGAGAAGTAGTAGTATACTTTAATTACGTGAAATACTTCA
The DNA here is from genome assembly GCA_013400675.1 of Oxylabes madagascariensis. Lineage (NCBI taxonomy): Eukaryota > Metazoa > Chordata > Aves > Passeriformes > Timaliidae > Oxylabes > Oxylabes madagascariensis. The sequence continues at coordinate 47,183 of VYZR01011696.1, read as the reverse complement.
AAATTATGCATGGTAGGCTTTGACCCTGAATTGTTTGCTGATTGACCTGTGCTGGGGAACTGGAGTTTGTGTGCTGCTGTTAGAACTATAAGTGATGTGATAATTTTTCATGGGAGAAGTAGTATTTTCAGCAGATTGTTCTAGTTCTGCTATATTTCTTTTATTTGAAAAGATATTAGACACTTCTTTAACAGAATCAGAACATGAGTGGTTTCCTTAACTGCATGGTGGAGGTCTCCTAAACATATCCTGTTCTTACTCATTCAGACACCTTTCAAGAGGGATCCTACTGCAACATTGAATTCCTGCCTCTCCTGTTAAAATCCTGTAGTGACCTCTGAAGCTGAGTTGACACAATTAAACCCAGACAATATTTTACTGCAGAGTTTTTGAAGCCTGATTTATAATTTCTGTTGCTCGTGCAAGTAAGGAAAAAATAATGCTAAACAAGAGTTTCTAAATACTCTAAAATGCATGGCACCATTTTGTTTTCTAGGCAGCCACCCATGTCAGTGTTGCAGTGATTGATGTGAATGATAATGCCCCAGTGTTTGCCCAGAGCTCCTATTCCGCTTCCATAAACATGGTGAATCCTGTGGGCACTCCTGTCCTCACCGTGAGCGCCAGCGACCGCGACCAGGTGATTCCTCCTGTCACCCTGACACTGCTCTGGGCTGCAGCACAAACACATCCTGCTCCATTCTCCTGCCACGCAGCACCAAACGTAGCAGAAAGTGAATCCTGCTTAACTACCAGCTCTGGGAATCGGAAATTAGGAGTTTTGCTGGCTCTGCCTTGACACTGATGTACTCCCTGGCTCTGGGCATGTTTCCTCAGCTGTATTTTCTTTAATTTTCCCTTTACTACACAGAGCTGCATGCACCAGTCCTTCAGAAATATACAAGGACTGAAGCAATTTAGTGTCTCTGAAGTTATTTGAACTTTTGAGGTAGAAGAATCTGTAAAAAACTAAAAATCATCTAGCTGATTTGAGCAAGGAAAAGTCTGCTTGCCAAACTCCTCTGAAGTGTGGCACCCCAGCTGATTCTCTGTCCCCATTTTGAAATGTAATTTTGTTTGATATATCTGTACTACACCCATCAAATAGTATCCAGGCACTGGCAGGGATATCCAGTAGTCAACCACATCACCATGACAACATCACTAGTAATTATATCATTTACAAGATGAAACATCTCCAAGTGACAACAAAATAGGTGTAGCAGGTGCCTTCCTATTTCTTCATGCATAATTTTGGTTGGAATAGCTGCAGCTGTGGTACATTGCTGCAAATCATCCAACAGCCCTTTTTAAATCGGCCTTTTCAATGATTTTGTATAAAAAAGTGAAATTGCCTTTGAAAATTGCTGAACTGTGGGAGATCTGCATTGAGACCTCAATGAAACTCCTCCTTCAGCTGTGCAGAGTGGCGCTTGTCCTCCCTGTGCCACCCTCACTACTCTGACTGTCCCCCTCTACACATCTAACTTATTTTCATTAGAGACTTTTTGCCACGTTTTTACTGTGTAAATTTTGTACTTTCCTTTGCTTTGTGTTTTGTTTTGGGTTTTTTGTTTTGGTTTGGTTTTATTTGTTTGGTTGGGTTTTTTTGGTTTTTTTGTTTTTTTTTTTTTTAATTTGTATGCATCCTACCATGGCTTTCATTCTTCAAAAAAAAATCACTATTTTCAAAATAATTTCACTAGAGACATTTAGAATGCTTTTTGGATCTCTTGTTTCAGTGTTTATCCTACCCTTTCAAAGACTCCCAATTCCATGAAATTCTGTTCCTTTCATGGCAGGGGCAAAATGGCCTTATTGAGTATTACATCCTCCCGGATCCCACCGTGAGCCCGTTCTTCCTGATAGCGGATTTGAGTGAGGGGAAGATAATTACAACTGGAAACCTGTCTAGATCTGGAGAGATGCATTTAACAGTGATGGCAAAGGACAAAGGTTCTCCTCCTTTAAATGGCACTGCTGTGGTTACTCTGAGTGTGTTTGACAACCGTCCATTTGTTCCTCGCTTCAACACAAGTGAGATCAGGTGAGGCTTTCATATTGAGTTAAATAACTGGGATGTGTTCACCAGGTAGTGCAAAGCATAGCAAAGTTGAAGGTAGTTTTCATATTTTTCCATGCAGAAGAAAGGACATCAGTTTGGGTTTTGTTTTTTTTTAAGCAAAACATAGGGAATTCTGCTGTAACTTGGGGTTCTGTGAATATGAGTTGAGGCATTGCCTTTTATTTCTCTACTTTGCAGCTTTAATAAGCCAGACTCTTTGTCCCTTTTCTCTTGAACACTATAAAACATTTTTCCTTAGGTTTTACTCAAGGATGACCCAAAGTCTGGCTGGAAAACCAGGGTTTGCACTGCATTCTGAAAGTTGAGCAGATCTGGCAAACAGCTGGGGGGAGGGGGGAAGAGAACTTTTCCACAGAGAATTCTGTTTTAAAGAGTTAAATTTCAAAGCCCGCCTGGGCAACTGCTGTTGGCAAATTTAACATTACAATTTATCATTTATTTCCTGCATTAGCATTTCTGTTTCGGAAAACACTGGAGTGGATTATTTAATTTATGGTTTTGCTGTGGTTGAAACTTCAGGAAAACCGATCAATTACACTGTTGTATCTGGCAATGAAAGAGGTGAGTACTATCCCCCTTATGAGTTAAAATAGCCAGGAGAACATCATAACCTGTCTTTTGCATGGCAGGTGCTGCTGTGCGTAAATGGGGAAATGGAGAGCATGGATAAAACTTTCATTTAAAGAAGGAGTACACAGAGAATTTTTTCAGGGCTTTTCAGCATTGACTTTGCTGATCTTTGGCTTTAGAAAAGGTGGTAACTTGCTAAGAAATTACTTCTTTTAATCTTAAACTAGGATAATTTAGAGATGGGGGGAGCCAAAATAGTGATGTTAACAAGCCACTTCCTCCCTGCCAATCGCTTTTAGTCCATCATTTCCTTGCATTTACGTTAAGGCATCTGCCCTCTTGCAGCTGTGCCCAGGGCTCCATTTGGCCCACAACAAAGGAAGTGCATAGAAACAGAGAGAAAACTTGGAAATGCATAAAAAATGGCACTGTGCAAGAAGGAGCTGCAATTCTCCTTATTTGTGAAATCGTGTGAAATTCTTTCTCGCATTTGCTGTTCCTTTACACGTTTAAGAACTGTTTGGTGTGGGGTAGGAACCCAGCTATGATGATGCCTTTGCTGCTTGGCCAGTGGAAGTGTTGAATTTCACATTGTTCAGAGCAGAGAAGCCATGGAAACATCCCAAAGGCAACTAAGACACGAGAGGTAGGAGAGGGGTACAAGTGAAATGGCAGCTGTCACAGCAAAAGTGCGTGTTTGTCCTTTCAGGTCACTTTAGACTGGATCCTGAAAGTGGTGAGCTGAGAACAGCAGTTAATTTGGACTATGAGGAAGTTTCTCAGTATGTGATTTTAATTCAAGCAAACAAAAAAGTCTCCTCTGCTGCAGAAGTCCAGCGTTCAGGTAACTTCTTGCCTTGAAGGACATTTCAGGGGAGCAATGGACACATGTTTTGTATTTGCAATCCATACAGGAGTTGTGGCTCTCTTTAACTTGTAAAGTTTGATGTGAAAGGTGAAAAACTGATGGTCAAGGTTGTTCATTTGTGTATTTTCCAGACCTGTTTGCTGAGAACGTGGCCATGCTGACAATCTCTGTGGAGGATGTGAATGAAGAGCCCGTGTTTTCCAGCAATTCCTACTCTGCCCGCATTCCCAACTCTGTGCCCTACAAATACTCTGTCATTACAGTCCAGGTAGAGTATTTCCCGTGCTCTTCACAAGGATGGAAATTCTCTGATAGATATCCTGTGATAGAGCTGCGTTTCTTCCACTGCATTAAAGGAGCCTTAAATCTGCTCTCAAGAGCTGAGTTTACTGATTGAAGAACAACGCGCAGCCCAGGCTGAGTGTCACAAATCACCTTTTTTAAACGCAGGCCACAGATCCAGACTCAGGAGACAATGGACTTCTGCTGTACAGCTTAGTGAGCGGTCAAACCAACGAATTCGACATCAATGAGCACACAGGGGAGATTTTTACAGTTTCTGTAGCAGGAAAGGCTGGAACATTTAATCTGGAAATCCAAGCTGCAGACCGAGGCACAAGAAGACTCACAGCCCAGACAACAGTCAGTGTAAGGAAGATTTTTATGTAAAATCCTGATTTATTTCCATGTCAAAATTGTGAACGAGAAGGGCTAAGTTTGGTAATAGCAAAAACAAAAAATTATTTCACACTGTCAATAGGGCTGTCAGATACATAAATATTCACACACTAGAATTAAGAGGTTGCCATTTTCATCCACATATAAAAATATGTTGGCACAAAAACTGATTTTTGGAGGACTTTGATTTTATATCAGAGGGGTTTTGGTATTGTTTAGTGGGTCAAGTTTTTTCTGGTCAATCTATGAGAGGTACAAATGCTTTAGAAAATCTTATCTGTGATTCTTTATTAGGTAACTGTTGATTCCAGTTCCAGTAGCAACATTGTGATGCTGGTGCTTAATCAGAAGATCAATGTTGTGGAAAGACACAGTGCTGAAGTACAAAGGTATTTTTGAAACGGTGAAGCTTATTCTGGTACAATATCTAATGATAAATTCACAGTCCCTTTGGGACAGGGGTCTGACAGCCTACAGAGAGCTGATACAGCCAGTGCCCAGGAAAATCCAGGCCTTCAATTTGACATAGCTCAGAAAAATTTGAGCAAATTCACAGGAATTCACCAATTTTTGCCTTGCAAATTTTTAGCTTGAAGCTGACAAATCTCGAAGAGGTCACTGGACTAGACAATTTCAAGTGATCTCTTCCCACTTCAATGTTTGTGTCATTTTTAACAGCCTAGGATAAAAGTTTTCACGGATAGCAGGATAAAAATGTGGAGACATAGGGCAGACACCACAAACCAAACCCACCATTGCTACAGGTGAAAACCCCACCTCATGGCACAGCAGCAGAGCTTCTCCAGGACATCCCAGCCCCGCAGGAACAGGGGATTAGCCAGTGATGTGTGATGGCCACCCTACAATTAAAACCATAATTGGGCCTTTTTGGCACATTAACAAGGATGGAAGATCTTTTGTTTGGCTACACATATTTACATTGGAAAAATTGAGTCCTGTGCTTATGAAGGGAAATCACTCTGAAGGTGGGAAAAATGAGTTTGTGATGTTGATGCTATTACAGACGAGTTCTTGTTGGGAAAAAATTAAACGGAAAACTTTCTTGGAAGCAGGTGGTGCTGACTCCTACCAGAATGATGGATTAACTGGGCCACTGGTCCAATCCAGCATGAAATCTCTCGAAAAAGAGGAGAAAACAATGAGGATTATGATAATAAATTTCCCTCCTCCTCACCTTTATTGTTTATAGTAATCTGTAGATATTTTTTTCCTCTGCTACTCAATCACTCAACAATTTTGGACAAATAGCTTAACTCCTTTGCTGATGATAATCCTGCATTTTCACATGCTTAGATTAAAATATCTGCCAAGGTATTTTCATTAATATCAATTGATATCTGCCAAGTGTTGTATTAAATACTACTTCATTTAATTTTCAGAGTAAAAGAGTCTGTCATCGCCCAGTTAATTCAAAATGTTTTCTTCATATGATGTCAGGGTCCTGGAAGACAAACTTGGATGGAATGTATACGTGGTTAATATTTATTCCAAGGAGTTGGAAAGAAAAGCAAGGAGCAGCACTGATGAAAGCCAACTATTCATCATTGCTTTTGATGAGGCCCACCAGGAAGTACCAGCTGAAGATGTAAAAAGGTCTGTATGGCACAGTCTGACTTCTGGGGATCAGAGCTCATGCAGATAGGATTTTTTAGAATTCAGAAAGCTGATTCAGTATTCACTGAAAGCTAATTTTCAGAGTTTGCCAAAAATATGAGTCAGACTGTTTTATTGTGCAAAATAGATTTAAAAGTCAGTTTAAGGAAAAAAAAAAAAAAGCTGAAGGAGAAAGAATATAATTAAAATATATATTGACCTCAGAGTGGCAAAATGTTGATTAAAAACTCACACTTTAGGTGTATTTTACATTTCTTTGGTCACTTGTCAGTGATGTGGATGTAGTTCAACTGTCCAAGCTCTGCAGCATTTTAGTTTTAGGTCACAAGCACCAGGGCTGGTTGCTGGAAAACAGAGCTTTTCCTGAATGAAAGGCACGACAAGTCTGAATCCTCGGAAAAGGTCTTGGCAGACCAGGGAGGGATATTCTGTATTTTCTTCACTACTCCCGCAGCCAAAATGAAGCTCAGGTAAATCACAGACATTCTCCCCTCCTATCCTCAGAAAACTGAGGGAGCAGAGGGGTGACATCGAGCGGGAGCTGGAGGAGGTGTTTTCAGCATCTGTCAGCGCTGCCGTCGGGGAGGCTCCGGCGGCCCCGGCATCCCCGGAGCTCGTGGCCACCATCGTGCTCGGGGTGCTGCTCGCCGGCACCCTCATCGCCTTCCTGGCCTATGTCCTGCTGGATAGGAGAAGGTACAGAGGGTTGGCCTGAACCACGTCATTCAGATTTACAGCTGATGGGTTTAACTCAGTGTCAACTCCAAAAATGTTTCTCTGATGAATTACTGGCGTTTGCAGGGAACATTGCCCGAGATTTTTTACGTTGGCTGCGCCACACACAACTGAAAGTTGTTTCTTCTTGTGTTTGTCACAGAGCAAAAGCAGAAACAAATACTTCTAAAACAGAGAAATGTGGGCAGCAAAAATTTTAACTGTGGAGGGGGGCACATGAGTCTCTTCCAACCCCACAAATGATGATATCAAGGGAGGTTCTGCTGCTTAACTTCAGTGGCAGCAGGGCCACATGGTAGAGGAAGACAAATAATTTCCAGAAGGGAAGCAAACATTGACACTGCTACCATTATGGAAAAATAGGAAATACTCCAAACTAATCACCAGAATAACACTGAAAATAAACGTGTATTAAATTTACTACACAAATAATTCATCTTCTGTTTCTAAAACAACTGTAAAGCCAATCTTCTAACAGATTTTTTTTTTAATGTATTATTTTCAGAAAGTATGGGAAACAGGATTTTGTTAAGAAAGTTGAAATTATGGAGGTTATTGATAACCCATGGGCAGCTGACAAAAATGGAAGTCTGAAAAGCTTAGAGAAACCAGAGCACATGAATAATGGGTAAGTAGACTGCTGACATCACAAATTTAGAAAAAAAATGCATATAAAAACCATGGTTCTAGTACCATAGGATTTCCCTTGGATCTCCCACTAGGCTATAGGTCCATTTTTAAGGACCTTTAAGATGATAAGTTAAGCATCTCTACACTTGAAGGAAGTTAATACCTTTTAATCTTGTATCAAAGGCAAATTCCTACTTACTCTTTAGCAAATTGTTAATCCTAATGCAGAAAAGACCCTTCGGGATACAAGAAGCTACTTAATTCCCCTGGGTAAAATCCCACTAATTTTGAGATCAGTGTACATGCTGCTCTTGGCGGTAGAGAGGATGAGATTTTTGTCTCAGCTCAAAGTGCTATGAATTCTCTGAACTCTCTTAGGAGAACTGAGATTATGTCATTTGACAACCTGGAAGGCACCAGAGAAGATGATGATGAAAAAGATGAAGTTCAGGCCCCTGAAAAAGACAATTACCTAGAGACAGTGCTGCTGGATTACAAGGGTGAAAGTGAGCAAAATGGAGCATCTGAAGAAGCTGCTGAGAGTAGAAATGTGGAGGTCCAGCCCTCTGTGGGATTCACAACAAAACAGGTAAGGAACTTTTTGATTGCAANGCACTATGGCCAGCTGAGGTGTCTCCAGCACTCCTGGGAATGCCTTCCCGCTGTGGAAATGCAGCCGAGGTGCCTGGGATGCTGCAGGAGGAGGGCAGGGCTGCCGGAGCTGTGGTACCCACCCAGCGAGTGCCATCAGCGCCCAGCTAAGGACGTCAGCAAAGCTGGGATGGACAGGGATGGAATGGCTCTGCTCATCCCGGGCTGGACCTCCAGCCAGCAGGATGGGATGGGCATCAGTTAAAAAACAATAAGATCAGGTTGGGAAAGATGCCGGGGAGAACAGTGGTTAGACAAAACCCGTGGATTTTTTGCAGGTTTTGGGGCGCCTCAAAATTTCCCCAGGCAGAAAGCAGGAACTGCAGCAGCGCCCTCAGCCTCCGGCCATCCTGAGCCCCGGCTGACCACAGCTCAGTGGTTAACCCGGCAGCACCAGGGCTTGCAGAGCCATCTACTGACAGAGGAAAGCAGCACAAGGAGGGATTTTATTTTTTTTTTTTTTCCTCTCCTGTTTTCCAGTTAGGCGGTGCCTTCCCTCGGGAGCCGGGAGCAGCCCCGGAGGAGCGGCTTTTCCCGGGCACGGGAGCGGCTTTTCCCGGGCACGGCAGCGGCCGGCGGGACCCGCGGAGGCTCCGGGAGCCGCCCCCGCTCCCTCCGCCCATCGGCTCCGGGAGGAAGGGCAGGGCAGGGCCTCGCCTTCCTCCTCCTCCGGCGGGGCGGGGAAGTTTCTGGCACCTTCTGGCGGTGCCGGCGGAAGCGGCCGGCAGGGGCAGCGCCATGGCCAAGTGGGGCCAGGGGGACCCGCGCTGGATCGTGGAGGAGCGGGCGGACGCCACCAACGTGAACAACTGGCACTGGTGAGCGCCGGGAGGCGGCGGGAGCGGGGGACAGGGCCGGGGGAAGGGAAGGGAAGGGGCGGCCGGCCTGACCCCGCCGCTCCCGGGGCAGGACGGAGCGGGACGCGACCAGCTGGTCCAAGAGGAAGCTGAAGGAGGTGCTGGAGGGGCTGGTGGTGGAGGGCGAGGCCGGGCGCTGCGAGATCGGCGACCTCAAACACGTGGAGGGCGAAGCGTCCTGCAACAGCCGCAAAGGGAAACTCATCTTCTTCTACGAGTGGAACCTGCGCCTCAGCTGGAAAGGTACGGGGGGAAAGGGGGATCGAGGGGAGGCGGCCAGGGCACGGGCACCGCGGGCTCCGTGCTGGCCCCTGCTCCATCGGGAGCCATCCCCTCCGGGCCGGGAAAACGGGAACGTCTCGGTGAACCGCAGTGACTCAGAGTCGTGGGGACATTGCGGGAGCCACGTGGGCCTGGACTGGATAAATGCGTGTTCTTAAATAACCTTGAAACCCGAGCTTGGCTCTTTCCCCCTCAGCCAGGCTTTTTCCGCCACATATTCCTTAGCACTGCGTTGCCGGTGTATCAGCACGGGGTTGTTCCCTTTGCTTTGCGAGAAGTGAATGCCTGCATTGTGATGATGTTGACGGCGGAGTGCCGGGGCTGGTTTGCTTCCTCTGTTCCCAAATTACAGGCTGTGTGCTCCCTGCCTGTGGAGAGCAGGAAAACCTAGGAGCCGTCACATTACAGCTGTTTCCACAAACTAACTGCAGTTTATATTGAGGATTACGAATTGCATGAATGTAAACAGAAATAATTCCTCGTTATTGGCGATACTGAGAGCTGTGCCCGTGCATTTTTTTGTTTTGCCATATCCCTTTGTAATCCCAGCTCTTGGAGTTGCCCTCCGCTGTGCTTGTCCCATGACAAGCTCTTTTGTTTGCAGTTCGGCTTTTGGTGATACTAAGTAATTCTTTCCATTTATTGTATGCCTAAAACTTGACAGCAAATTGTGGCCTGTGTCTTGCACTGGAGTAAGAAGCAGGAGCAGCTGAGGGAATGAGCGGGCACGGGAAATTGTTCCTGGATATTGTAGTGCCAAGTGACCGGGGCTGTGCTTCCCCAAATACTGTCCCTATTCCTCAGCCCTGGGGTGGGGAGATCTGCCTGACTGGAATGTTGCTGAGACCAGAACAGATCTGGAAGTGAAGTCTGCACCCACAATAAGAGAGGACTTTAAAGTACTGTTTTATATATTCCAAGTGTGTTACAAACTAAGACCATACTTAGAGTTGTGGTGCAAATGTTAGCAGAGAGCAAGGCAAATGTTACACTCCTGCGCAGTTTAAGTCAATGTAGATAAAAGAATTGTAATGAGCTTTTTGACTTCTTTAAGTTCAGCTAAAATCACCTTAAGCTTTAAACAGAGGTTAGTTTGGCTTTGTGTGGTTTATTTCAGAGTATAAAGTTAGAAGCGGGCAGGCAGCATTTTGTTTGTATTTCTATGGGAGTTCTCTCTAAACTGTTTCTCTACAAGGTGTTTATGCTGGTCAGTGTTTAGAGACAGCTCTGACTTGTGCTGGCTGCTTTGCTATGCTGAGTGAATCATGGCTTTGAGAGCTTAATTTTAAATGAGTTTTAAATTTTCTACTACACAGGAAGTTCTAAAAAAAACCCCAGAGGCTGATGATTTTTTTTTTTGTGATACCCATCATGTTGTGTGTTTTGAGAGCTCTAAATTAGAAGTGAGAGTTCAGATTGAACTAAAGAACTGTAATTAGTTCTACTAGTCTTCAAGGATAACTAGGACTTCAAGCTATGATTAAAATGTGGGTATGTACGGACAAATGATAAAAATCCTGAGATTTGCAGCCGGTTTGGAAAGTTCAGTGTAGGAAAAACATTGTGCTTAGCAATTTAGATAAGGGAGAAATGAGAAAGTAAGGAACTGAGCATACTTAATGGCACTAAAATTGAGCAAAATGGCTGTTCTATCGTTTTTTTGAGAATGTAATGAGGATTTTAATGGATCATTCCACATTGTGGTGGAAGCTTTGTGAAAACATGTTTGTCCTTTTAAAGCAGGTATTTCAAAAGTGTGTTATAGCTGTGTCTTTCTGAGATGTGTGCTTCACACTGGACTGGCAGAAAACCAAAAATAATCTCTTCTCAGGTCTGTTACTGAATTCCAGTGCAATTCCAACACATAATTTGATTGACTGATAAAAAGGTAGTAAAGCTTTGTTTACGTTAAAGTGGTAGTGAAAATGCAGAGCTGCACTGACATTCTGCCTGTGTCATGTTGATCCACCAGCTCTGTTTGTTCACTGCTTGGACTTTGCTGCCCAGCACAGACACTGTCACTGTGAAACTGTATTTTAGGGGTTCTGAAAACTGCTATTAGGATTAGCTGAATGAAGTCACGTTTGTGTGTTTTGTTCCCCAAAACTCCTTCTTGCATGCCTGCACTTCCTTTCTGGGGAGAGCAGCCAAAAGTAAGAGTGGTTTTATTGTCTGCAAAGACCATGTTGTGTGGTTTTTCCTGTACTGATCCTGCTGCTGGAAGGGAGCAGGGAAGAAGCTCACTGAGGTGGCTTTGTGGGCCCAGGAGTGTTTCAAGGATGGCATGAACCAGTTCCCACGGCTTTATGGAGTGACCTGTTCTCCTGGGAGACTCCGAGGTCGAGTTCTGCTGTCCCCGAGTGGATGTGGCTGTGCAGTTGTGGATTAACAGACTCTGCACGTTGTGCAATCCCTCACTGCCTCAGACCCGAGTGGGGAGGGATCTTTGCACTTTGTGTTACCACCAGCCCTTCACTCTTCTCGTGCCAGGGAACTGCTGGGCGTTTGCTGGAGTCCCTCACTGGGATCGAGACCACTTGGGTTCTGTCAGAGGCCTTCGATCACATGGGGACTCAGGGAAGTAATTAAAATAATGAGAGTGATGGTCAGGAACAGTGGGATCCAAGTGGCTCCTGTGAAAGTGAGAATCCCCAGAAATTCTGCATCTGCCTTCCTGATAATTCCCCTTGTGCAGTCCTGCTCAGCCCTGGGCTGTTGGAATTTGAGTTTTGCTGATAAAGCACCTTGTTGGGTTTTTAATGTTCTGACACTGAGCTGACAGACTTGCCTGTTTCTGTTGTTGCTTTCTGAAGAGATTTTATCTGATCTAATTAGTGAGTTAATTTAAATAACAAAACACTTTTGCAAGGCAAAGGGAAAACGTCTTCAGTGTAATCTTTTCAGCGTAGATCTGAGGCAGGGCAGCACCGGAGCAGCTCTGTGGGGTGGGCCTTGGCCTCGAAGGATCAGAAGTGGAGCGTAATTCCCCTCCTTGCTGTGTCTTTCTGCAGTGTGCAGCCGTTGTAAAGTGGTTAAAAGTGATACCGAGTGCTCTGAATGTGCCTGTGAATTTCCTGTTTTAAGAAATGTCAGCTGTGCACCTCTCCATTATACACGTGTGTATTTCGTGTATATGCCTGCATGGTTAAAGAGGGCATGGTCGGCATTCCAGGGAGCTTCTGAATGCAGAGCAGGCACATTCAGGGGAGAAGGAGATCATTTTCCCCTTAGATGCACATTCAGTGTTGGGGACAGGCTGTAAAGGGTGTCAGAGCAGGCGACAGCTGCAGGGGAGAGCAGTGCAGGGAGCAGGAGGGTCCCTGTCCATCCCTTGGTGCACCTGGATAGGGAACACAGCCTCTCCCAGGAGGGGCTCAGGTTGCTGTTCAGTTTCTTTAAATCAGCCTTGAGGCAGCTCCCTTCAGGTAACACCTTTGTACAGCTGAGTTCCCAAGGGTAAAACTCTTGCTGTGGGGGAAATAGTTTTTAATGATGCATTTAAGAATTCGTTCTGTTAATACAGGTACAGTGAAAGAGTCTGGTGAGAAACATAAGGGATCTGTTGAAATTCCTAACCTGTCAGAAGAAAATGAGGTAGATGATACAGAGGTAGGTGTGCAACACTGGTATGGCTGTATAGGTCCACAATTCTTAAATAAAATTAACCAACATCTAGGCGTCGTATTTTGATTTATCCTGTTATTAAGTGGGCTAATTACACATGGATAGTTTATTTCGTGCTTTTGTTTATTATAGTTGGAATAATGCCTTATTCTGTTCTCAAATTTACCAATGAGGAATATGCAGTTTGCTCTGCTAATAATTGTTGTGGTGATATTTTAACTTCAAATTTGAGAACTCTGGCTGTAGTCTCAAAAAACCCCAAACCAACACAGCAAACCACCCACAGCCCTAAGACCTTAAGGAATCTCCGTGTTGGTTGGACAGTGGTTGATACGGGGCTGCCACAAACCCTTCAGCCTCGGCTGAGAAGCAGCTCTTGATGAAGCAGTCGAGATACTACATTTATTTATGTCTTAAGAGGACTTACTTTTAGCAAAGGTTGGCTACCCCAAAATCATGAATTAGAAATTGCAGCTGTCCTCTGAGCAGAGTAAACAAAGACCAAACACTTCCCTTTGTTGCCAGAACCCAAAAGGCTCGTGACCGGGGTCTCTTAGATGTTGTCATTTTTCTGTTTCCAGATAAATGTTAGCAAGAAGAAAGGGGAAGGTGATGTTCTGAAGGACCTGATGAGAACTGAAGGAACCACCAAAGTCAGAGAGGCCCTGAGGGACTACCTGAAAGCACTTAAAACAGGTAGATTAAACCAGGTGAATTAATCAGCAGCTTGGGAGTGTTCCTGTGCAGGTGCCTCTCCCCTGCACAGCTTGGTCAGATATTGACAAATCCCTGGGTTTGTACTGGTTTCATTTTTAATTGTCACCAGCTGAGATGAATTATGTTAGTCCTGCCACTCAGGATCTTTTCTGCTCTCAAAAGTGGCCGTGTCCAGAAGGTTCTGCAGTGACTGAGGCTGTGCTGGGTCACACAGGCTCAGCTTGGCCCTAGTAGGACTGGCCAATATTAGGATTTCTTTTTGTTGCCTAATTTTAAAAGCTGCCTTCCTTGCCTGAACTGCTGCATTATTTTTGTGTCCCTTTGTTTTAGTTGTTAATTAAATTAGTTATTTTCTAGAATTCCTGAAATGCTGTCTTTATTTCTGTTCTTTACAGATACATTCTCTGTTCATCTTTAAGCTTGCCATTATTGTTTGAGAGTCTAAGGTTTTATTATCCTAAATTTACAAATTTTTACTTGTTCTTCTAAACCAAAGGTGAACCAAGTTTCAATTTTCCTTTCTATTTTTGGAACTGTGGTGTTTTTGTGAATTACAGCTGTTTCTGAGAACCAGAAAAGTATGCTCAAAAAATTGATGCATTTACAGCTTGTAGTCAAATTGTTACCAGGTGGAGCTCTGATTGTGAACTGCTTTGTTAAATTATTACCTCTTTTTTTGTGTCAAAATGCTGTGTAATTTTCCCAAGTTGAATCCAGCAGTTTTTGGCTTGGGAAATTGTGTATGATTTGTAGGGTATCCAAAGACTCTTTAACACTTGAAACTCAGAGGGCAGCAGCCTCTGACAGGGATGGCTCACATTCTGTGCTGAGTTTCACTCCAGTCTTCTGCCAGACTTAGAAGAATTTCTTTGGGTATTATTTCTCTTTGATCTGAGCATCTGCTGTGCTGCCAGAAGTCTGTGCAGATGTTACTGATTTGGGGTCAGGTAACTTGGAAAGGCCTTTTTAAGGGAAATTGCTGTTAGGCCTGTTCCTGATGGAAGCATAAGGGTAAACTGGGGAAACTGGATTGGGTTTTATGTCCTGCACAGTTTTACTCATTCTCCAGGGTTTTGGTGCTCTTCATTGAGTATCTGAATGTCAGGGGGGTCGAACAGCTCAATTTCACACTGAAAAGTGCTTTTCTGCATTACAGAGTTCACCTTGGGAATGATTCTGCCAACAAAAGCTGCTGTTGGTCAGGAACTGGCCATGGAGCGAAAACCAAGTGGGAGCACAGTGCAGGTATATTGGCTTCAGGTTTTTCCACTGAATTTAGTGATTCCTGATTAACAATACTGCTGAGTAAATACAGAAATACAATGTATAACTGCCATGCAGTCACACACTGTGTTTGAGAATGTGCAGGTGACAACACTCTTGCCCTGCCAGCACTTTTTAAGGGTCAAGATCTCGCACTAATTCCTGTGAATATATTTGTGCTTTGCAGGACTCTGTTACACCACAGTCTCTGGATATGGTTGGAGTAAAAATTCCAACAGTGAGGATACATATGAGGGAAGTCTTCAACTCTCCAGCTGATGAACTTTACAGCATCTTCACAAAGAAAGAAGTAAGTGATACGTTCAGGAGGCATTTTAACTGACTGTGGATGTTGACGCTGCTGAAGAGCTGCGTAAGCAATAAACATGTCACAGTGTCAATGACAGTACAAACTCCATCTGATGAAAGTTTATTAGGCTGCCTTAGACCTTTTTTTGCCAGTTGTTCCCTTAACAAAGTGAAGCTGCATTGCTGTGTGGTTTGGGTGCAGCTTCCTTGTGCTGTCCTTAACAAAAGCTGTGCTCTTTGATGTAGGTGTTGTTGAGGAGCCTGAAGGGCTCAGTAATGGCACTGCTGTTACGCACAGCTTAATTAGACTAATTACTGGCTGTTTATAGGGTATGAAACACACAATCACTAATTTTGGGATTGTGTCCTTCAAACGAGTCTGGGCTGGTATTGGAGAACCTTAAATTACAATCCCAGGGCTACGTCTGGGGAACAGAAATGGCTCTTAGCAGCTCTTCTGCACCTTCCTAAAGCTGCTGCTCCATTTCCCTCATTTCCCAGTCTGGGAACTGTGTCTACAGCTGTGGCTGTGCTGGGGGCAGAGCCTGTGCTGGTCTGTATTTACCAGTGCAAGTTTCTCAGCATTAATATATTCTCATTGTGGCACCTGCCACCACCCCAGCAATGCTGTATAAAATCAAAAGCCTGAGGAGTGTTTAAAGACTCCCAGGGGTATCAGAGTTCAGTACCCCTCCCTTGTCTCCCAGCATGGTGCATTTTGTGTTTTTCTTTTTTTGGTAGTGGGTACAGAAGTTCTCCAAGTGCCCGGCTGTGATCGAAGCGGAGAAAGGAGGCAAAATTCAGATGTTTGAGGGCTGTGTCAGCGGTGAATACACGGAACTGGTAAAAAGCTCCTACTCTACTTTAAAAAGGGGTGGGGGGAGGGTGGCTCCTTCTCTGAGCTAAAAAGCAGCATGAATTTGTACATTTCAGCCTCTCTAGTGCATATTTCAGTTCCTCTATTTCAAAGCCAAACAGTTGGCCTTTTCTTGCATGGTTTTTCTGTCCCATCAAAAGAGCAGGGACTGACC
Organism: Oxylabes madagascariensis; assembly: GCA_013400675.1. Taxonomy (NCBI): domain Eukaryota; kingdom Metazoa; phylum Chordata; class Aves; order Passeriformes; family Timaliidae; genus Oxylabes; species Oxylabes madagascariensis. The sequence continues at coordinate 31,247 of VYZR01011696.1, read as the reverse complement.
ACACCTAAGGGACCTGCACGGGGAGCAGAAAACCCAGCACAATCCTTTGTAACTCAGAGGAGGGAGAAAGCAGGTTTAGGGTTTATCTCCCAAATCCCTATCCCTTTCTAACTGGGGAAATGATCTCTTTTCTATTCAGGGCAAGGGTTACCCTGTCCCCACTGAATGCTGGTGCAAATAGAAGGGGAAAATCTGATAATTAGAGCTCAGCTGCATTTTTGAAATGTCCTAAAAACCATTTTCATCTGCAGAGTGTCTTACGTGTGTACTGGGGCCAGGCTGGGTTGTGTAACACAATCACTCGGTCACACTTGAAAATTTCAGTGGGGAAAACTGGGCTTGTCCTCGTTTCAGAGTCTGCATGAAAATCAGTGTTTTACGTGCAGTAACCAATGAGTCCTGGTCTTTTCCCACAGCAAAAACAGCACAGTGGAATGCAGCACGCTGAAAGCTCCATGAAAACCGTTTTTATTTCAAAAACCAAGCCCCAGTCTTGCTCTTGTTTACATGCATGTGTCCAAAATTCCATAAGATAATGCTCCTCCCTGTATTTCAGGGAGAACTGTAATGGGAATTCTCTCAGGTGCTAACAAGGAGAACCTGCTTATCTTCCACAGGTCCCAAGCCAAAGAATTGTCCTGAAGTGGCGGTGTAGGAGCTGGCCTGACGGTGAGTTTTTCCAAGGATCTCGTGATATTGGAGGGCTCCTTTGCAGGGAGAAGGACCAATCCTGGCAGGGACCAGCCTTGGCTGGACACTCCCTTGGTCCACGTCCTTCAGAGAACTGCCCGGTCCAGAGAGCTGTGAAAAGAGGCTGTGCTTGGACAGGCACAGCAGAGAGGGAATCAGCACCAACAAATGTCATTCTTTAAAAAGCACTTCACTGAAGGGTCCTGTTTTCCTCCCTCAGAACATTATGCAACAGTGGCCTTGAACTTCCAGGACCTGGCAGCTCAGTCGGAACTGGAGCTGGAATGCAAAGGGGTTCCCGTTGCCCATGAAGAGAGTACAAGACAATGTTGGAAGAAGCAATATTTTGAAGAAATACATATTTTACTGCAGCAATCAAAAGACAACATGGAATGATATCAGCACTGTAGTTTTGTTAGGGCATTACTTTTTATACTTTGTTAACATTTGGTTTTCTAAAAAAAAAAATAATTTATTTGTGGGAAGAATAAAGACCCACTTCTATGAGACTTGTACATAGTTTAAGCACTGTTTATGGATTTTTAGGGAATGAGAGGCAAGTCAGACTGTATATAAACAGCTTTACTTGGGGACAGTGATCTCTGTTCTGCTTGCCTCCAACAATGATTCAGCTGCAGTGAGTCCTGCCTGCAGAGGTAGGTGAGCTACACCAATCAACAGGAAGCATTTCCAGTTCCTTAATATTCAGAGTATCAAGTGGCAAAATTAAATCCGTTTATGAGATGGAGTTGCAGCAGAGGTGAGCTGAAAGGGATTACAAAACTGCTGCTCCATTTCAAGAAATGGGGGGGTATAATTTACAGCCTCGTGGAATACTTGCTAGATGCTTTTAACTGCAGACTGTTTGCAGCTGCAGTTTTAGGAAAGATTAATTAACAATGTCATGTAATTATTAGGTCTGCATGCACTGTACTCCCTTACTTGACCTCAGTGTCAGTGTGACATTTATTTAAGAAGAAACAAAGAGTAGTAGTGCTTTCTCTCTGCAGTTCTGTAAAACCTTCCACTGAAGTGATTTACAGCCCCTCTGCAATGCTGTACCTCAAAGAGAACAACTGTTAAGAGAACTGTGACAGGAACAAACTGTAATTCCTAATTAAACCATCTTGAGGTGAGCAAGATAACTTAGTTCTCAAATGCTTTATAAATAAAATGTACAAATGAAGTACACAATCTGAAACAAATTGACCACAATAGGGCAGGCTGCCTTTGGAAAACACGCTTGGCTCAATAAAAGTGTTACTTTACATCAAGCTGATTTTCTCCATAACCTGATACTGCCACACTAAATAAGTTTCTTAGAAGTTAAGTCCTATATATTGTATTTTTAAAGAATGCCAACACATGGCAACCTTACCACCTAAAAAGCTTCCATCATGCTGAGGACACAGAGGAGCGGTGCTGCTCCCTGCTACAGGCCAGGTTCTCCTGAAGTCTGCAGTCAGTTTTTAATAACCCCTGTGAGCTGAGGTGAGGTCTGTGGTAGTAAAAAGAACAGGAGAGGCACAGAGCAGTTCCTTGGTGGTGCTGCTGCTGCTTTAAGTGTCCACGTGCGAGGTCGGGAACAAACTCTTCAGTAATGTTGTATTTTAGCATCTGTTTCTCAATGCTCAAAATTTAGTTATTTTTTCCCCCAAAATACTCAAGGAAGAAAAGCCTGCTGTTTTGAGTACAAAAATAATTTAGGGTAGTGGTTGACAGAGGAGAATTAAACTTTAAGACATTTCAGGCTTCAGCAGGTTTGTGTGGGTAGATGGTTGAAGAGATTTTGCAACAATTTAATCCTTGAGAGTAGGTGTTTCTATGCAATTCCAAGTTTCTTCTAACAGTGAAACTGCAGCCCCAGTACTCTGGGAATTGTGCCTCACCCATTTTCCCCTCATGACTGAAATCTCTTGGTTTTTCTTCTCCCTGCCCTCGCTGCAATGGAGCAATTGCCAGTCACTGGTGTTAAAAAAGACAGGACTTACTTGTGCTTCCAGCGTTGCAGTCCCTTCTCCAGGTGTGGGGCTGCCAAAACCCCTGGAAAACGAGGAGGAGGAGCAGCACACCCCTCTGAAAGTGGTGCTAAAATTTCTCCTACGCTTCCCAATTAAAAAATGTTAGATGATAATTAGTTGAGAAAGGCAAAGAGAAAAATAATACAATGGGAAAGACGTGATTTGTAAGATCATGACCAGAATTCTTAACGGCTCTCAGCACTTCAAATGCCAGAGGAGAGGCTGACTGTGCATGGAGAGGGTACTTAAAGGCTTCCTTTTGAAGGGGTTAAATGGGAGGTAGAAATTCCAGGAGGAAATAAGTAATAATAAATGAGAAGTGGGATAAAACCTGGAAGAAAATCAAAGCTTTAAGAGACTGAGGAAGGCAGTGGAAGATTAAAGGGTTTAGGGTTAAAGGGTTTTCAAAGGCGGGGGATAAGGGAACATTTTTGGAGGCAGAACAACACAAACCAGAAAACTGATTTAAACTGAGAGAAGGGAAATGGAATGGAAGAAGTAATGACTTACAGAGCACGGAAAGTGAGGGAGACAGATGACAAACACCTGGAAACAGGCTCTGAAAAGCAAGACACGTTTGTGCAGGTATTGCTTCCTTCTGTTCAAAAACCTCTACTGGAAAAAAATTCTTTGTAAAAATTGCAGGAATACTCCAGGGGGAAATTAGGAGGTAAGGGAAGAGCAGTAAGAGTAATCATATTTCTGGTAATCCTGACACGATTAATGGTGCAGTGTTTGTGTATCCTTTGTGAAATAGTTATCAAGTACTGCTTATAGTTGGTCTGCTTGAAAATGAGCTGAAAAACCACCCCAAAGGCCAGAATGCCACAACTCTGGTGTGATCCCATCCTGCAGGACCTGCTGAAGCCAGCAACGGGCACCAGCTCAGATAAAACCCCAACAATCAGCTGCACAGTGTTAATAAGGTTGATTAATTAAGAGAACTACTCACCCAAAGGGTTACCACAGCTGCTGCAGCTCAGGTGTTGATCCACAGGTCAATGTTTTCCTTGACAGATAAATTCTGATTGTAGGAGTTTTGACTAGAAGCTGCTGATGATTTCTCTGGAGTTACAATCTGGGGAAAGCTAATCAGAAAAGGTAATAAGATTATTCCTAAAGAGAACAAAACCATAATTATATTACATGTCTGAATAATGAGGATACCAACTTAAGCACCTACCAGTGTCAGCAGTCTCTGTAAATGCACGATAAAAATACTAAATAAATGGGAATACAAATTTGTAAACTTTAAAGACAAATTAATTACAGAAAGTTAAAACCAATGAGAGTAAATTCAAAGGGAGCAAGAGCATCACAGACTCGGGGAGAAGCAAGTGATGCAAAACTGCAGTGAATGGTAGATGGAATGAAAGAATTTTGAAGATAAAAGACCAAGGTAAATGAAGACAATAGAAAAACAAATGACGTGAGCAACTGGAAAATGAAGCTGAAAATGGAGTTTAATCAGATATTAAAACCAGTAGCATTGACAGTCCAAAAGGTCACACAGGAAACTGGTATTACTCAGAAAAAACAGGGGGAACTATAATGGGAGAGATGATAAAGTCGTTCCAGGGGTGCAGAAGCTGTCAAAAAGTAAGGGAGCACAGCCAGATAGAGCAGAGGGAAAAAAGAAAGGAAGTCTGTAAATGGTGCAGGAGAAAAATTATGTAAGAGATGTTAAAATGAGAGAAATGAGATGCCAAGTTCCACTGGCTTTTGACACTTCATGTTCCAACACCAAGCACCAGGTCCCTCCACTGTGTGGCTGAACACTCGTGCACACTAAACAAGCACCAAAAGTTACATCAAATCTGAACCTCTGACCATCACTTCTCTCTGCTGCTGTTTCTCTTACGAAGTTCTTTGCTGAGAAATCCAAAGACTGAAGCAACATATTATAAACAAATGAAAAGTCATCACAATCAGTTTAATGAAGTGCACAGAATAGCAATTGATCATGTCAATAAAAATAAAACAATTAATTTTACATCAAGTGTGCTTTATTTCCTCCACAGGTATTCTGTTAAATAAAGCACCATATATATACTGCCAGGCCACAGCTAAAGAGGATTCTTTACAGAATCAAATTTCTTGTGGTTGTTTAGTATACAAGTAAACTTAATTTTGATAATAAGAACCACAGCGATCTGAGGCAATCTGCCTCGATTATAAGGTACAAAACTGGCACAGAGGACACCATATTATACACAGTAAAAATGCCATAAGTTTAAATTACATCATACAGGGCCAGGAGGCCCTGTCTCCCAGACAGCCATATTAAATGAAAGCCACTACAGTGAACTCTTAATTACATAAAACATAGCCATTATCTGATTGCCCTTTAAGAAAGTACGGTAGATGCAAAATAAAATAAAATTTAAAAAAAATAACCTCGAGTTCTGCCTGACCAAGAATTAAGCATATAAATCTATCTTGCCATTCAAGCAGAGAGCACTGGACAAACTGAAGCACGAAACAGAAATAAGCAAAACTTATACAAACAGCATTTTTGGGGGGGGGGAAGAAGGATTAAAAAAAAAAAAAAAAAAGACTTAAAAGCAGACATGCTCCATCTAATGTCAAGAAGCAGCTTGGTTTCCTTTCGCGGATATCCGTGTGACCACGTGAATCGTAGACTCAATGGTCCTGCACAGGATGTCTAAAATGTCATGCTGCTGCATGTGACTAAAAAGTCCTCTGGAATGGCCACAACTGATTGATAAATTAGTTTCGGGGTCCTGGGATGGTAAGGCTTGGCCATCGCAGCTCCGCAAGTCTGCGAGGTCAGATAAAACCGCTGAAATCGACGTGGAAGGAAACTCCGAGTCCTCCTCGGCTCCCATGGAATCCTTGGAAGCCTGCAGGTCTTTGAACTCTTTGCATTCTTCAAATTTCCCGTTCCCCAGCTGCTCCTCCGCGTGCTGCGCGCGCGTGGCCAACATTATGTCTTCGGAAAACGAAGAGGGCACTTCCATCCTGTACTCCTTGACAGAACTGTTCTCGGGGGAGGGCGGGTCCTGCTCCGTTCCCGGGTCGATGATGGAGGAGTCCCTGGTCTCGTTGTCCGAGGTGCTGGTGGGCGTCAGCGCCTCGCGGGGCTCGGCTTTGATGTCGCCGATGTCCACGGCGTGCTCCTCGTCGCTGCTCACCCGCCGCCTCTTCACCGGAGTGGCTCCTTCGTCATCTGCAGGGACAGGGGAACGTGCTCAGGGAACGGGCACCGCTCCCATTCCCACCCTAAACACAGCACTTCGATAAAACACTTATTTCCTTGCAGATAATTCCTGCAATTCACAAATATTAGCTCCGTAATAAAATTATATTTTTGTGTACTATTGGGATTTGGAGCCAAGGAATGGCCCACCCTGCAGGGAAAAAATAATGTATTACATGGATTTGATAAAAAGGTTCATCAGAGCGACACCAAACCTTTAGTTTTTCTTTCTTTGGCTTCTTGCTCTTGTAATGAGTTCCTCTGTTGTTGACAAGCTCTACATTTGTTTAAAAGCTCTTGTAAAGTTGGAATCAGGGCTGAGTTGAGCTGTTTGGGAGTGTGCACCGAAAGCAGCAAGGCAAGTGCTCGGAGGTCCTGGAAACAGAGAACAAACTTAAGGCTTCTTTCAAACTGGTGTTCGATGAATCTTGCACACAGAGACTGTGCAATAAGGAGATGCTGTTCATGTTCTGAGCAGCCCAAAGATCCCATTCTAGAGCTACTCACAGCACTGAAATTCCCCACTCGCTACCTGCTGACCGGAACACAGATCTGTCCTGGGGGACAATGCTGTGCTGAGACACAAAACCTTGCTGGGTTACAGCACTCCTACCATTAATGCTCCTACAGTTGTTAACACTTTGCTCCCCACGGTCAGGTTAATATTCCCAATTTCCCATGCCCTCCTCAGGGGCCCAGCTGAGGCAGGGAGTGCCTAACACCTGGCACAGGGCACTGAGGAGTTCCTGTAGGACACGAGCTGCCTCGTGTTTGTTAGAAAAGACTCACCCCATTTAATGTAGAGCTTGCTTTGGAAATTTCAACTCTCTGGTTGCTGAAGTCAGATTCTAGGCTTTGATACTGATTTATTAGATTTGTAATTAGAGTGTTGATTAGGTTGGCACAGTTTGCTTCAGAAAATACCTGCCCCTGCACCTGTGGAAACAAAGCAGTTTTTTAAAAGCCACAAAAAAATTGAAACTGTGAAAACAGCATCCCAAAATGAAGCAGTGCCTGCATTCCTTGGAGTAGTAATTATTGCTAAAAGACCACTTACCTTGAGAAGGAAATGGGTCAGAAAGGTGTAGACAATGTTGTTGTTAAGAAAGGTCCTTTCATCCATCAGAATACATTTGATATATTCTGCAAAAACTGGATCTTCACAGAGGAGCTTCACACAGTTCTTGGACATCGCAGACTGGCAAGGAGAGAAAGATGGCAGTCAGCACTAGAACTGCACGCCAGGCCCAATGAGAAATAGTTCAGGTCAGTAAGATGCCGGTACATTGTACAAATCAATTACTGACAATTCTTATTTCCCATTTTCCTGTGATGAAGCTCCTTCCCCAGAAAGGCCAGTTTATCCCCACCAGTGTGTGTATGTGAAGAGACAGAGCCTCCTGATCTGTGAGCCAACCACAGGGCCCTCTGCAATCATACCCAGACCTTGACACCTTCTCATTTTCCCTACATCATCCCAGTGCCTGTGCTACATAAAAAGCTGGAATTTCAGAGGCAGGATGAGGTGCTTTCTGCACATCCACCACTGTCATTGGGGGGAGTTGCTGTGTTAAGCTTTTGCAGGATACAGGGAGCAATCAGAATTTAGCAGATTTTTGTATTTGATTTAGCAGGGCTCCTCAACATGGACAGAGTATTTTACTAAACAGCACCCACCAGTTACAATTGTGGGTTCTTTGTTCCACATTCAGTGTGTTTTCCCTGTGTTTCCATTCTCTCGGTCCTGACTCTTACCTGAGTCTGGCAAAGCTCAGTCCAGAGTTTGGGGAAGAGCGCAAGGTGAAGTGGCAAACCTTCATAAGCAACCAGGACACCTGCAGTGGCATGAGGGAAGAAGTCAGTGCGGGAGAACTTCGTGGGAGACACACAAATTCCTCAGGAAAGCAGTGCCAAGGTGCCCTGTCATTTTACAGGATCGCATTCCAAGCATTTTGTATTGATCAGAAAGCTGTAGTGTCCGTGAGGTTTTTACAGTCCATTTAATAAATACATTGGAAAAGTGTGACAAACAATAAGCAGATGGGCGATTGAGGGGACAAAAGGACATTCCCTCACTGCTCTTTGGATGAGATTATTGGTGTGACACTGAGGTCTGTGCACACCAAAGAACTCGCCCTCAGGGTTGTATGGGAACACAAAAATTGAAATATTGTCAATTAACTGCCATTGCGGAGATGCTGAGGATTCAGAATCTGATTCAAAGCCATTTGAACTGCCAACCACCCAGAAATAGCCTTAGTGAGCCCTGTATCAAACTCTAAATGTGCAATAAGACTGAATTCTCAGTGGTTACCTCAGCTCTTTTCTGGACAGGCCTGAAACATTTCAGTCATGTGGGTAAGGCTGCACTCTCTTATAAAGAGATTAACAGTTTTGTGGATAAAAATAATATCCAAACACAACAAGTTTCACAAGCTCTGCTTTTTCTTAAAAACTCTGAATATAAAACTTAGTGGAAAAGGACTCAGAGCTATCACAGAAACCAATCCTTTATGTGTTTCACAGTGACACTTACTCATTTTAACTAAAGTTTCAGTAAACTTTTCACAGTTGATTGCAACTCGACACAGGAGGTGGATGAACTGGTGGTAGGAGAAGAAATAGTCCAGCAGCATCCGGTCGTAAACATCGTCTTTGCCCTGAAGATTTAAGAGAGCCTCATTTAACCTCCAAAGCCACAGGACAGCTCCCAGATTCCCCTCAGCATCTCCCTGCCTGTCACTTGCCCTGCAATGCTTCATCCTGGACTACAGGAAAACAGTGGGAATCTCCAGGTGCCTCCTCACCCAGCCCTTGGCAAGCACCAGGGTGTGACAGGAGGAGGGATGGTAAATACAATTCCCTGCCAGGAAAATCTTATTGGAGGGCTCTGAGCCAACACCGAGAGGGTGCAAAGCTGTGCAAATACCACAGCTTGAAGAGGACAGGAAAAGAATGCTGTAACTTTGTATCACATACAGACTCCTAAATATATACACGCTACTGCTTTTAAATCATAACTTGTCAGTTGTGATCCGTAGAAATCAGAATTTTCTCCAGACTCAGCTTCAGAGCAGAATTTTCAGCAATGTCTCAAACCCAGTGATACATATATGTCGGTATTTTAATATTTTGGATGTATGTAAGCTTAAAATGGCATCAGAGAGCCAAGAGTAAACCTCCAAAACTCAAGCAAAAAAAATGCAACCTTATACAAAGCAACTGAATGAAAAACAAGCATGCAAAACCACAGGGCATTGTGACTGTGGATGTGGTTCTAGAGGTTTAAAAATATTCTCCTTTCTAATGTATCAGGAATTCGATATAAAGGGTGAAATACTGCGTCATGTAATATGACAACTTTTTAAGTCCAGATGTTTACATTATGTAATGTCACTTCTGGATGCACGAAGGGGAAACCCACGAGAGACACTTTCTGGCTCTCGAAAATCTTTTCAAACACTTGGATTACACAGTCAATTTGATGGTGCACAAATAGACACAGCATCATTCTGAAAGCTTTAAAAAAGAAGGGTTACTTACCCTACAGTAACCGTGCTTCTTCGAAATGTGTTGCCCACACAGATTCCCATCTACGTGCACATAGGCCCCATGTGCAGGAGATTGGATTCTTTCTGAATAGCTGTGTCCACTGGGGCTGTGCCTGCACCCAGTGTGTCCTTGCGACCACTGTACCTGAGGGCACAAGGGGTATGGCGGCTTCAACCACCACTCAATTCCTTCACCCGTAAGAATCCCCTAGGACAGGACTCGGAATTAGCACAGCAGGAGGAGCACAGAATCTGTGTGGACAAAGCATCTTGAAGAACCACAGTTACTGGACAGCAAGTAACCAGTTCTCCTGCTTCAAATGATTGTCCATACATATTCCTTGTCGGGTGGGATTCACCTGACCTGACTTTAGCTATCTAAAATCTAGTCACTGGTGTTCCCTGCGCTCCGTGGAGAGGGAGTCGCCTCATCCACACCCAGGTGCCTGGGACAAGAAGGAGGGCAGCTCTTTCTCTCCTTCCCAAGGTAACTATTTACGGCCAGGAGCCCCAGGAAGAGCTGGATGCTGACCTTTTAGATAGGCAAAGTGACGTGAGCTGAATCCCACCGTTGCTGCAGCTGTAACAACGGGACGTGGCAAGTCACTACGGAGTAGCCCCACCAAAGCTGGCATCCCATCAGGAAGCCCACAGAAGGGAAAATGGAAAGTGAAAAGACTTAAAGCCCTTTATGACATTTCAGGCGCTGGATTTTACCCAAACAAGTAGGACATTAAGCCTCAGTCCCAGCTGAACGGACTCTAATGGAACCTGCGGGGTCTCCCTCGGCTGTCTGGCAACAAATCTTAAAATAGTGTGAAACCCATCTGGACAATCCTTGGGTGGTGCCTCAATTTCCTTTATAAATGCCACAGACAGACTGGGAAATTACCAAAATGTGTGCTATGGGTTTTTTTCCTACCACAAGGCCCAAACCCTTATGGTGTCTGCAATATGAAGCTGTGTATCCCCAAGGGCAGAGAAATGGTGCTTCTGAAGTGCACATCCAGAATGGAGTATATGAGGACAACACATCTTGAAGAAGAATTATGCTTTGTTTACAAAGAAAAGGTAAATGCATTTTGCTACTGGATTCTTCCAATACTTTTATAAAAATGGGAAAACAACAGAGAAATAATTCTTTATAGGACCACTTGTTTACATACCTTGCTGGCTTCCACCATGGTGGGCAAGAGGCACATGTTGAGCTCGGGACGTGGAGGACGAATATTGCTTTTCCCCCCTATTAATTTCAAATTTTCACGACATGGAAAATAAGGTCCAAGAGACACTGTAGTGTAAGTTCGGATAAAATAGGGATATATTAAAAACGTCAATATTTGACATCAGCAAGGAACACGATAGAGTAATAATAGTGTAAGAGAACTTCAAAATACAATCACTGAAATACCTACTTGGGATATTACTGTGGTGGTATGTACAATGATTGTGCTGTAGAAATGGAACCAGAGTATGTAGGAAATCATGAGGACTTAAAAGTACAAGCTCCTTGAGGACATCTACAAACAAAAAGTTGTTTTTGCTATTACAAATTGTTATTTCTTAACAGCAAACAGTTCAACTTAAGGCTCATGCATTTGCAAACTCTCTCTCGTATCCCTTTTGCCACAGCTCCACCGTGAGCAACACCTGAGTGACACCCCTGACTCCGTCCCGATTCCCTTCACCTCTGCCCCTGGGAGAGACCCTGCTCAGTGGTGCAGCAACCACCAGGGAGGGGCCAGCCTGGAGAGTGAGAACCTCAGGGAAATTACCCTCTTGGCTTCTTCTTTAACAGAGCAGGTTTGACGCCTGGAAAATGGCAACCAGCAGCAGTCAGGAGGACAACGAGAAAATCCTCAGAGTAGGGGAAAATGCATACAAATCACACCAAAAAAAGGTATTTTGGACACAGTGTTAGGCCTTTATCAGCACTCCATTAAATAATATTAAAAAAGCCTAAACTAGAAAAAACCTGGACCTTTCTGAAATAGCCCCGCTAATGCAAGAGAGGCATGTGTATGTAATATCTGTGTCTACACTTAAAAAAGCAAATCCATTCCTTTCTACAAGCTATTTAAGCTTCAGTTCCACTATTTCACTTCACAGTACTGAATCATAAAAATGAACAGGAAAAGCTGTTTCTCAGAGTAACTTGGTCTCCGCGCTCCCTTCTGAGGGGAGCTTTAGTTCAAGTTTGAATTTTAACAGCGGGTTTGGGATTTGACTCTAAACTCAGTGACACCTGAACTGAGGAGTTACTCCTCAGTCATGCCCCTTATCAGGTGGCAAATCGGTCTCACAAAGTGACCTGTGCCTATCTGTGCCCCCAGTCTGTGTGCCTTAACTGAACACAGCAATGTTCAGTGCAGCCTGACAAACCCAGAACTCTCTGGAGTAAGAACACTGGCACTGATGCCCCGAGAGTATCACACCAACAATCCCGACCTCCAGAGTTTCTAGCAGAGCACGTGCACTTGCATAAATGGCATTTCCATCTCACAGCAGGTGCCCGTGCAGGACAGGTCCTGCATGGCCAGGACTTACCAATGCAGGCGTTTCTAAGCTCGGGAGGACTGTAGGAATTGAGCAGAGTTAAGAGCTTATGGGCAAATTCAATCCGCTCCTGCCACTGAATGAGAGCTTGCTTCACATCTGCAAATGCAAACATCCCAAGAGGCTGCTTAGCTCATGGCTCAAAAGCTCATTAAATAAAGCACAGAATTTTACTGCTGAGGAATCTATTTTTTCTCTAACATGCTTAATCCATCTAGGAATCTGTTGAATCTCACTGGTCTACTGCTATTAAATTTATGAAATCTAGTTTTGTATAAAGTCAATAAGTAATTTAATAAGTAACAACTTAATATCCATTAACAGCCACATATTCTACTGTACAGCAAGTCTTTAAAAACAGCTAATAAGCAAGACAAAACACAAGGGTTTGGGTGAGGAAAATTTAGAGACAAGAGAAATAATCCTTTCAAGAGTGATAATCAAACCTTTTCTTTGCAGATATGGACGTGTGGATTTCAGAACCGAAAGGAAAATGGACAGAAGCTCTACCAGGTCTCCAGTCACATGGCAAGCTGTGGCCTCGTGGTACATCATGTGCAACGTGTTAAAGGACTGGAAAGAAGAAAAAAAAAAGCCAAAACTTTATGTTGCCGAAGTAAGGTACTTGTTAGTATTCCTCTTTTTATCCTGCAGATACATTTACATTAATTTTATGCTCAAACAAGGTATTTCATATTCAAAAAATGTAAGGTGTTGGATATAATCACAAAGTTCTTAATTTGTTTTCAAGGTAAAAGGTTTGTGTTACCAGCTCAAAATAATTATCAAGTTTTCACACCTTTACCTACAACCCAATGAACGAAGCGTCCTTTGAGACACAGTATTTCTGTATCTCTGTAATCCCAAACTTTCTTTGCCAGCAGACAAAGTGTAACAAGAGGTGCACAAAGACAGACAGATATATGAATTTGGGGAAAAAATGGTAGGATTAAGATGGATGCCAGTCATTTTTCAAAATGCTGCTGAAGGATATATGGTTCTACATCAGATGAATTACTTCTCCTTTTATACCTTGTGGGCATCTGTGATTTATAGAAACACTGGGAAGGAAAAGCAACTCATTTCCGAACTGCAAAAATTCTAGCACAGGATGTAAGAGAAGATATTTAATCTGCTGGTATTTGAAAGATAAAGAAACAGTAGCTTCAGTCCCTAGAATGCACACCCTTGCCAGGCCCTTTTTATATTACAGTGAAGACAAAAGACACACAGATACCTCTAAGTGGAAAACTTTCCTGGATGTGACAACTCCTTAATGCAGTTTTTTGTCACCAGGCAAAACACTTCCAGCCAACAAGTGGCAATATAAGGCCAGCTAACCTCAAGCTGTAAAGCAGCACCAATTTAATCTAATTTCTAGCAATGTTTTACACAGTATAAATTCATTTTATATTACACACTCTTAATAAACTTAATAATCCATTATTAGTATGGATGAGAGCTAACTAAGCTAAACCAAATTCTTTTTATACATCTGTATGTATGTACCTTAATCTACTTATATTTCACATATGGATAACCTTATAGCCCAGTTCTTGAGTTTTTACATGCAGTTTACTGGATGGAGGTATTTTTGTAACAAAAAGGAACAGATATTCTGAAGTAATTAACTACAGTTAATTGATCTATAGGCTTATATTTATAACAAGCTCCTGAAAACTCAATTTCAAATAGCACTGCACTGTTTCTGTAATTCCAGCTCTTTCTACCACACTTTTCCCCAGAAAATGCAAACCAGTGACATAAAAAGAGTTAAGAGAATTTTTTACACAAGCCATATAAAAATGAGACTGATGCTTTCAACCTGAAAGCATCATCCAGTCCAGCCACGTGCCTAACGGCAGACTAAATATCCTTGACACATGTTTGCTCCAAGTCCTTCTGATGACTTCCAGTTGTGCTGGCTGCCCCCTCCTGCAGCAACCTATTCCAAAATCCTTTTTCTGCACAGCCACAATTACCTCTGAGCCACTTGTCTTGCACCACGGATTTTCCCAGTTTAGTATCTCTCATGAATACACTGTTCTGTGCCAAGAATAAACTGAATCTTGGTTTTATGCTTTCTCCAACACATCCAGATTTTTATTGTTGTTCTCAAAGGGATCCTGCCCCATGGAGCACTGCCAGTGCTTTTAATAAACACAGGTTCTCATCCATCACCTCAATAATGGAAGTGCTGAATGGAATCCAGGATATTCCACTCATCAGGACATGTGGATCTGTAGAGTGAAACTGCTGGGAGGAGGGGCTTGACATTCCAACTGTATCCATTTCAGAGGTGCATTATTTTATTCTTTTCCATTCAATTTTGAACTAATTCTGGTCTGGGCTCATGGACCAAATCCCCTTTTACAACAATTAGATGTGCTCCACAAATGCAATTAAGATTCAGTTCCCTCAGAGAGAAATCGAGTTTGTGTTTCAGACCACTCCTTGCAAACAAAGGCACAACAGGTAGGAAAGAAAAGGAGAACTGCCTCAGGAGGGCGTCAAAGGAGGACCAGAAATATTAACCACAGCTGCAGCTGAGTACCCTTTCAGATATTTCTGGTTTTTAACCTGTTGCCTTAACACTTTTTAACAACTAACAACTGTGTGACTGCACTCAGCCCTTCATTCCCAATTACCTGTAATAGAAGGAATGACAACAAAAAAGCATAAATTTATTCCTCTCAGCATAATCTGTTGGTGGTTTTCCCTCTGTCCTGAGAAGCAGACAATTTCCTGATCTTTTTAGTACTAAAAAGAAATCTTATCAAAGCTAACAAGGGAAGCAGGGTGAGATGTTTGCTATAATTAAATAATGAAGTAATTACCTCAGTCATCAGAATCAATCCTCTATTGAACACAACAAGAAGTCTGTCTTCATCAGATTCTAATAATATTCTGAAGGCACTAGGAAAAAAATCCAAACATTAAGAACACTGAAAACCGCATCCCTAGCTTAAAATGGTTATACTCACGCTGTTACTTTGGAAAATAATCACAAAAGAATAAAGAAACCCCCAAAAGAACATAATTCTTCTCATCATAACCCACCCTCCCCCTTTAATTTAAAAATGCCTCTGCCATCGACCTCCTTTATGTTATGGAAAGTAATTTATAAATAACCTTAACAGAAATATTTCCCATACAACCCCTGAAAAACTGTGGAAAATTATGTACTTCGAAAGACAGAAGTTTATGCTTCTTAAATGATACATTTAAATAGCTTCAGTCAAGCATATGTCTGGCCTTTTAAATGTCTGAAAACATTTTTATCAGAATATTTTATGCTTACAGCAGACAGGAAAGGATTATGCTAATGAATGGTTTCTTTCAACATGAAGATTATTTGGGACAGCATGGCTGTGCTCGGTGACAGGTGAGTGCATGCAGCCCCTCCTGGTAACTCAGCCTGTCCTTTCCACAAGGGTTTCAGGGCATCAACAGCTCCATTTAAAACCCCAGCCCTGACCTACATGCACAGGCAATTTATAGCTCTGCTGAGAATGCCCAAGCAGCACTTTCAGCTGTACTTCCTAAGACCAGAAATGAAACACTCTTTGAAGACACGATACAATAAAACTGTCCCACAGGCACAATTTCTGCACTACATTTCTGCTCCAAAGTAACAACTGCCAACAAGAGCAGCTGGAACTACTGCTCTGCTCATGGTGGGGAGGCTGAGGATGGAATTCCAGCTGAGCTGCTGGATGAGCACAGGGCTGTACCTTATGAGAGTTGTCCAACAAGAGCGTCCGTCCAAGCAGCGCAGGTAACAGCTTATGGTGGTTTTCTTAAATTGCTTTATGTCCTCAATCTCTTCCTCTCTCATGTCTGGCCTCTGAGCTACAAACAGCTGCATGAGGTTAAACAGCTCTTCCACTGCCTAAAACACACAGAAATACTTGGTTAGAGTCAGCTCTCTCACTATGGTATGGTTCAGACTTTATTTCAGTTATAAAATTAGATGCTTTGATGCTTCCTAAGAGCACAGCTCACTGTCACATTTATGGGTACACCTATATATGTACAAAGCAATCTGAAATCCCCATCCCTGGGACCAAACACTCAGAAAGCTGCTGGTGCCAAAACCTGCTGCAGTCCCATATGCCTGGCAAACATCAAACACGGTGGAGTAACTCAGATCCCTTGCAACACAAACTGAGATTTCTGAGGGGAGATGCCAACGAGGAGAGCAACAGGACTGTCAGAGTGTAAAATTTCTCTGTGAGCTGATCTAGGCAGAAGTCCCAATGTGGAAGATTCCCTGCATCCTCCTCCTCCTCCTCCTCTCCATAGTGATGAGAAGCTTTGTATTCTTTGTGTCCCTGCACACCCCAAAGGATCCCAAAGCAATATTCACTGTGTAATCGTTCAAACCCAAGCCCGTGGTCTCTTCCAGCCCCTGTAAACCTGTTGTTTGAGCATCACACATGGCCTACTTTAACCAGCACCTGCTCTCTGCTGCAGGTGTCAGTGTTGTACTGACACACAACTCCCAGGTCTCCCAGAGGTATGTGGGTGTTCCCAGGGGGAACACCAGGCCGTCCTCCCCTGGAATGCAACAGGCTAAATCTTGGCCCTGTTCCAGAAAGTGAAAGCAAAGAAGAAACTGGGAATTCCTCCACCTTTGTTATAATGCAACCTCCTTTCTAGAGACCACCATCAAAGCTTATTCCTTGTTTCTTATGACTAGGCTGGAATACTGCACAGTGGAAACACCAGCGCCTGCTCCCAGAAAACAACAACAGCCCTCCAGCTGCTACACAGCAAGGAAAACCCAAACCAATCCCCCCTGAAGTCTAGCAAATGGATCTAAAGACAAGAATTACTTCCACCAGGAAGCCCACACCTAATACATTCGTCAAGAGGTTTAAGTTACAAGAGACCCTGGGTTAGAGGGAACACAGGAACGACAGACTGGTGTCGGTCACTTACTCCTGGGTACTGACTGGCGTGAGGGGTGAGGTTCTTGAAGGCCCACTGGATGTTCTGGTGAGAAGCCAGCTGCCTGGTGAAGGCAGGGGACTGCTCGCAGCACAGGCGCAGGATGCCGTAGTAGGCGGGCAGCATCCCGCGGTTGAAGAGCACCACATCCTGGTCGTCGTGGTCCGCGAGGATGTAATTGAAGGCAATGTTCTTGGTCACCACGGGGTTCTGCACGATAAGGCGCACGTTCTCGGGACAGTCCACGCACACGTTGTACCAGAAGGACAGCAGGGCCTGCTTGTTGTGGTTGGTGGCGATGGCCGGCTCCGAGAGCTTCGGCTGGAAGAGGTTCCACAAGTCCATGAAGTAAGTGGAGAACATGAGCTTCTCGGTTTTGGAGATCAAACAGTACGTCATGAAACTGAAGTAGGGCACCAGTTTGGTGGTGCCGTGAACAGCAGCATCCACGTAGAGCTTGGCTCGCGAGAGCAGGCCAAGGAGCACGTTGTAGACCTGGTGCAGAACTACTGTGGTGTCGGGGCTGAGGGGCAGGTCCCGCGTGGGGATGTGCAGGGAGCGGGTCGATCGGAACATCTGACGGAAGGAATTGCTTGGAATAAGCGACACCAAGAGATAGGCTGCAGCTTCAAATAAAAACAGATTTGTTACACCTTTGACAGTGACATACTTGCTTAACAGCCATGTAAACAGCAATTAAACTGCACTGCATGTTCCATTTACAGATTTCAAAGTATTTTACAGAATTTGGTATTACTATATTCACACTAGGAAAAAAATCCAAGTGGATAAGAGCAGTACAAAGCACGTTAGAAGTGGTGCTGGGATGTGCTACCTACATCCCTGTCTGCTGCCTGGTTCTCCCTGAGCTAACACAATGCATCCCACCACAGAATGTGATCCCAGATCCCATCACACAATGCATCCCAGAGGTTTTCCATGACTGATGTTGTCCATTGCCCAATCAAGAGGTCATTACCTCCTCAGAGATGTTTACAACTGGAGCCTGTTGTGAACCTGTACCTCCAGTTTTCACATCTCCCTCAGCCACAGAAATGTGTTAAAGGTCAGCGGCCTGTACTGTGGAGTCTCCTTTGTAAAAAAAAATTGACCCAGGGAAGGCTGAGAATGTTCTCTGGCAATGTGACTGTGATTCCTGGCAGAACAAACCGGAGAGCCAGGATACCCTGGAATCTTGGAGAAAGCACAAGTGGCTTCTTGACCCACAAGTTCAAAGGACTCAGCTGAATATTACTGTGGAAGAGCAACATGTGCTACTCCCACCTATTGTACAGCCATGTGACGGACACAATGGAAAACCTCTGGAATTACCTCTTTTCCTTCTTTCAGTTTTCCAGGACCCTGCAGATTGACCACTTAATATAAAGAAACTACCAGTGTATCATTCAAGGTGCCAAATGAAAACACAGTTTTCATCAAAATTGGATGAGGCACCACAGTTACCCTAAGATTTTAAAACCCAGCAGTTCTAAACCAACTGGGAAAGGAAGAAAAGACAAACAAAGGAGCATGCAACTCACTGCAACAGGTGACAAATTTTCTCCAATTAAAATTCACTTACAAGTTCTCACTCGAGGGTAGTTGTGTGCCAGGAGGAAACGTTCAACCCAGTTTTCCATGTTCTGCAGGACCCAGCTGTGAGCGAGTTTGTTCCGAGGCGTTTGCACAGCCAGCCAATCCAGGCACTGTGAGGGGTTGTACTCAATGACCTAAAGGAGAGGGGAAAAATCAAATGGAATACATCAATCTTCCTACTATACACCGATTGTATTAAAAACCCCTAAAATCACTTTCAACATTTTTGTTTAAATCACTTTGGGCTATCAAAGCACCTGTGAGACTGAGCTGCTCTGCACACGAAGAAATCTTATTAAATTTCACTGGTTTGTGCTTCTGAACCTTGTTCACAGTCCTGAAAGTTCAGTCTAAGCCCAGGATATTACTCTGCCTATTCTTTCTGCATAATATGAGATATTCAGGAGTCAAACTATTAAGCGCTAAGATGAAACAACCTTGTCTTTATAAAAAAGTATTTTTTAAAAATATCTAACACAAAAGCTTAACACTGAATCAGTATTTTTGTAAGTTACATCAAAAGAACATAAATGGTATGCAAAGATGTTCATACGGCTTCATGCTGAGGGTAACTATTACATTTTTTACTGAATATACAATTTCAAGGAATAAATTCATCCAGCACTTTCCAAAGGCAATGAGTGCTGTTGTGCAGTCAGCAAACCTTCTGAGAATAGGGAGAAAACGAGGCTTCCTGTGCTTTTCTGGCTCTGTGTAGGTGGAAATCTGTTGACATGAGGTCAATAAATGCAGGTTGTTCTTTTGCTAGTTTTTAAAAACTCTTTTTTTTTTACCTCAAGGCCCAGGTGCCCAGACAAGAAAAAATTTTACCCCAAGGAATCAGAGTAGTAACTGGGTTGCTGAAGCTGTTCTCAGTTCCTCTACTCCACCTGAAGAATACGAGCAGCTGACACGACCATAACTCTGCTTATAAAATTTTAATCTCATTTCAAAAATAAACACCTGAAGAACAATCTCCTCCCTTTATTTAGAAATGACAAATTGCTCTGTCAGGTTTCCTGGGGAATGGCTGGAGGGAATGTCCAAGAGAGAGACAATCATTTCTCAGTGTCTGCAGAGCTCAATCAGTTTTTAACGACTTCCAGAAGCTGCAGAGGCTGTAAAAGCACATTCATTCTACACCCCAAGTCCGTGCATCCACTGCTGGGTCTCCCACTCCTGCCTGCACAATTTGTATCCCTGGACCTGTGTCACCAGCTGGGTGTCACTGTGCCCCTTGAGATGTGCTGTTTGAACTCCCTTTACCTGAGGTGCAGCAGTTACAGCTCATCCATCACATCACTGGCAACACTTGTGACTGCTCCTGACCAGGAGGAAACCCTTTGGAACAGCAATCCATGTCCTAGCCCACAGTGCTCCAGCCCCATTTTTTAAAGGGAATTAAAGAGAATGAGCTGGTCCTCAGCAGCCTCCAGACTGGTCATGCTGTACTCAGCCAGGAATGAAGACAGTAAATTGTACTGGGAACTCAGAGAGCAGGTAGGTGAAGAGAAAACTTTAATTGCTCATCTATGGCTCAGATCAAGGAATTCTACCCTGTGCCGACTTGGTTAAAAAGTGTCTCTCTCATTTTAGAAACACAAGCATGGCTGGTCCTGCACACAGCAGTTATCCAGCAGACTCAGTTTAACACTGTTTATGCACTGAAAGTGTTAATGGACATTTTACAGAGAACCAAAAGCATCAAATAAATATTCAAGGAGTCTGTACATGAAGGCCGAAAAAACCCACAACCAAATGATGGGTGTTGAAACATTTTACAGGCCTTGCAAAAGGATAACTGAGAAAACGATGTGGAATTTGTCTAGAAAAAGCATTCTAGGCCCCTATTATAAATCAATTAATTTCTCACTAAACTAAAATTTTAAGTTAAACTGAAAGAGCCATTAACCCTACATTAAGTTACAACAGAACCTTTTAATGACTATTGGCTGTTGCTGTTTATTCAGAAGAGGAATGGCAATAAAAAATCATGGACTGACGCAGGAAGGATGACAACAAAATGCAAAAGAGACATAAAAGAACCAACAAGAGAAAGACAATTTAGCTTCTCTTTTATTTTACATATTGTACCTCCCATATCCTCTGCAGAATGTAAGAAGCAAAGGGTGGCATTCCTGGAGGTCCACCAGCAAATTCCATGAGCATGGTGAGCAATTTGAAAAAAGGATTGGCTGCCTGTAATGCAGAAAAGGGAAAAATACCCAATTTCATCTACTTAATTTCATCCACATTTTTAAGAGAATTTTTTTAAAAACCCCAATATCTGTAGTATTTCTATGAATTTCAGGCATGAATATTTATAATACTTTAATCCCTTACTATTTAATCTGCACATAATCCATATATATAAATAAAGCCACTGGTCACAGTCAGTGCACAGCAACAGGATCATATGAGGCAGGATCAGTCTAGGAGAAGCTACAGGAAATGTATATATACTTTATATATATAAATATGTATGTATGTATTATAGGAAATACAGACATTATTCTGGAAAAAGGAAAGAATCAAGCTGTCCATTGTTGAAGAATTCACCAATTTATCCTGGTTTATATTTACAGAAGACTTCACTGGCTCAGGTAAGTTACTATTTTTATGTATTTACATAACACGGAATATGGATCCTGGGAAATTTATTCAAAAGCATCCCATTTTGTGGTTTTACACTGCCAAGACTCACCCAGCTTTTAACAACGTTTCAGCAAAGTGGTTACAACTATAATTACATATTTTGCATCTGGAATCCATTTGGAACTCTCAGTATATCTGTTACTACCAGGCAGGAATTTACTCCGAATGAGAAATGTGTTTGCCAGCACAGAACTGCACAGTGCCCCAAATCTTGAACAGCCAGATAATAAGTAATTATCTCCACTTATTCTTGCATACATTATTTTAATGTTACCAACTCTTTAAAAGAAATTCATGCGGGTGGAGAATCTAGAAATGTTACTTGATTTGAATAAAACTTTCATCCTAAGTGGAACAGCAAATTTGTTTTACAAAACTTCACAAACAGTGCAGATAGACTTCATTTAATGGCACAAAAACTTCCATGGATCATCTTCCACGCATGAGTTTTGGTGAGCACAAGACACATTATTTCTGTGATTTCAACCAGGAAAATATGACTATAGATTATTTACCAGACAGATGGTGTGTTTACATACCTCAGGAGTCAGCTTTGCTATAGATGTGAACAGCATGGACACAATCTTGAAAAGAAAACACACAAAACCCACTTAGACTTGTGTTTATTCAGTTCAAGTAATAACAATTACCCCATGACACTTATTAGAGGAGATTTCAATAGGCACAGGTCCCTGCTACTCACGTGCTCTGCAAGGCGATTGTTGTACCGGCACAAACTGAAAATGAGGTTGCAGGTTTGCCTGATGTTGATCCCATCACGGATATGTTGAAATAAAAAAGGGAAACCCTGCAACAAATAAGCAGATACAGTACACTGCCTATAGCTACACACCACAGAGGGTTTGGGAGGCTAAAGCAGTAATTTTTAACTTGATTACCTTTCCTCCTGTCAGTGCTGCCATGTCATTTTGTGACAAGGTCAAATGCCTAAAATACAAAAGAAAATTATCATTTTACTTCAGCCATGATTATGGTTAGGGAGACACTCAGGACTGACTGTTAGTTCATATTCTTCAGTATCACAATATACAAGAGACAATAAAGGTGTTGATGTAAAACTGACAAAAAAAACCCCAGTTGTATTTGAATGCGATAAAAAAAACCAAATGTGGGCAATTGAATGTGTTCAAGTACTTAATCCAAGTCTTTCATTCAGTCAACAACGACAAGCCCTTTTTAGGTTATTAAAAATACAATGGGCTCATATACGAGCTAATTTATGCTGTTAAAAAAGCCCGCAATAAAACCCTCAGACAAACCCATAAAGTCTCTTGACTCCTTTCTGAACTATAACTTCTAAATTGATTTTGTTTTATCAGAAGTTCTTGCCTTTCTGAGCGAGACTGTTCCACCAGGAGAGCAATCAAGGCAATCATCTTTTCAAGTGCAGCAGGCCTGTATTTCTCTTCTGCTAAAGAAAGAATATCTTCCTCTTCCTCCTCTTCTTCCCCTTCTTCCTCAGAAAGCACTTCAACCTGGGGCTAAGGAAAAAACAGAGAATTTCAGTGTGGACATTCTGAGCCTTCATTTCAAAGGGCCTTTGCATAGCCTGTCCTTTATTCCAAACAACTTCATCAACTTGCATGAATCAAACCAGGTAAGTATCTAATCAATGGATTTTCCCATTGAAACATTCACTTTGCATGAGCTAAATTGTATTTACAAATGCAAGAGGTAGGCAGGCTGGCTGAAGACACGGTCTATTTAACAAAAAAAGCAGGTAAATTTAAGAACCTAAGTTGTACAATATGCGTAAGTAATCAGCTCTTAATAGCATTACAATTAGTATCAAGTTAAGGGCAACTTAAATTGCTTTTACTCAGTACCTATTTCTATACTAAACAGTAATAGTCCATTCAACGTATTTTTTTAAATATTATATTCACTTAAACATTGAAAAAACTTGTGGAAGTGAAGCAATTTTAATTTAACAGCTGAAAGATGATTCAAGACACACAGCAGTAATGATCACAGATGTAAAACAGGAAAGATTACCTCTTGTTACATAAAATACTCAGACTTACATTCTCAGGCCCTTTGGTTCCCATGTAGAAATGGACCATTGTGGATATGGCTTGCAGAGAGAGCAAGAACTGGCTCTGAAAAACGCAGGGACGGAATTACTTGAAAATACATTTGTGCACAGACACCAGCAACTCCCCAAATCCAAGGCTATACTCACTTCCTCCTCTCCCATTTTGGCAAATTCATAAAGAAAGGCGAAGTACTCGGTGAGGTGTTTGCTGTGGGGTTTGACGCCGTGCTCCATGATGGACAGCAGGGTCTTCACGAAGCGCGTGACGCACGAGCGGCTCCCGATGTCCTCCACGGGCCCGTCCATGTCATCCGAGCTGGCAGCAACAACAACAGCCAGGGTGGGTATTTCACACAGTACACAGAGCAGAAAGTCATCCTCAGCCAGTCCACACAAAGGAATTGAGCAAAATTCTTGCTCTGTCCTGCTCGCAGAGCTCTCACCCCTATCCACAGCCTGGATAACAATACAGCCCAAGCTAAGGGAGCATCAGGCACTTGAAATGCTGAAAGGTTTGTCAAATTAAGTGTTCTGAATTAAGATGCTGCTCAGGAAAAACTCTTAGAACAACAATATTGGAGATCTCCTACTTAAAATCATCCTCTTGATTTGCTTGTCGAATTTAATGAGAATGCAATGATAGCTATGGAACCAAGGCAAGGCACCCTCCTGAACACACCCTTGGCAAGGCAGAGAGCATCCACCTTCAGCCTCAGACATCTGCTCAAGGCTGCCTCTTGTCACTGAACAAAACCAAGCCACAGACTCAAGTCAGGCTTCCAAAGCAAATTAAATTCTACTTTTTGCCACGGAAGTTTTAGCTTCATGTCCTGAATTTTGAGGTTAGTTATTACTAACTCTGCCATTTTCACTGGGGAAAATTTATTATTACAATCACAACTTTAACACAAGAGATGAAAGAAAAACCACTTTTTTCTTCTCATCATGTATCAGAAAGAGTTAAAGTATTTCATAACTGGAGATAAAGTGACAGTTTTCTTGATAATAAGCAGAACAAAGGAGAATCCAAGAGGGTTCTTCCTCATTTTTGACAAAACCTGTGATTTAGTTATAGGATTAACCGCTGATCTCCAAACTCTTTTGCTGGATGTGCAAATAAAAACTTCCACCTTTGTGCCTCCAGATCCAATTCACAGTAGGATTCTTAAGTCTAAGGAATGAGATTTACACTTACAGTGTCCAAGTGACAGGGAAAATAAAGACCATGCTGAAAACCTACTCTAAGGGAGCAAACGTTTCAAACAATTTGACACTGCCCTTTGCAACCCTACTGGTATTTTTAAATAAATCTGAGTAGGGTAATGAAGAACAATTAGCACTATTTCAGCTTTACATGACTCGTTTGGAGTGACTCTTTAATAAAAGCAGCTGCAGCAATGCATGGAATGAACAGAAGTTTGCAGGCGGGTTATTTTACCAGTCTTCCATTCCGGGCTGCAGATACAGGTGTGCATGTACTGGCCTCAGCCTCTGGATCACATGGATACACAAGCGCTGGAACATCTGCAAAGGGAGAAGGGAATGAACTCCACACCTTCAGCCCTTTACAAAAAGGTCAATATGTCATTCCTAAGCACAGAATATTCTGCTCCAAGTCCCACTACCAGCTCTTCACAAGTTCAAAGTTTGAAAGACAAAGCTGACACTGTATTTTAACAGAAGAGTCAAACCTGGTTTTTATGAACAGATCTCATGGAGGAACCCTAAACGCAGTTTTTAATATTGCTGTGCACTAAAACGTGACTATTTTTTTTCTTCTTTCTCTATTTTCTGAAACATTTTGATATTTTTGGCAAGATGCTTTTTAATTTTGCTACTGGCTCATAGGAATTCATGTGAAAATTTAAGCATACATGAGGAGAAGACCTTGCCTAAGACTTTGCATAGAGTTTTCCCATGAAATATATTCTTTTACTGATGCATTGCATACAAAAACTATGTATGGGTCTATATGGAAATATCAGTTTAATAACCAGGAATCCAACTGAAGAATTCAGGTGAGATTAAGGAACTGTTAAAGTTTCTACCTTAACAACTTGGAAAGAAAGTACACTTGTAAGTGACACTATTAATAGCTGGATTAGTGAATGTCCAAATACTACTAATATAGGGTTGGGTTTTTTTAAAGCATTTACAGAAAAGGGTATTGACAAAGCTTTGTGGCATAATATTGTAAAATTACCTCTACTCACAAAAGTTTACTACAGAAGTTTCAAACTGGAGCTTTGAGGAGTACTTAATGTAAATAGTTTGATTTTTTTGTTTGTTTTCTGAAGGTGGAGCTTGATGAACTGTTGTTGAATTAATTCAGAAAAAACCCCAGTTTTTTAATGCAAAGTGTTCAGATTTGTAGAGATCATGAGGGAGTCGTAGAAACCTTAATTTGCATCTACTGTGATTTAGTGATCGATCCTGACTGCACAGCTATGCTAGGGTTGTTTTCAAACAGTAACACTTCCATGGCCAAGTATCTTCCCTAAATCATTTGCAAGAATGGAGAAGAATCAGACAATTACAGGTATTCAATAAAACTGTCAGAATCACAGCCATCATAATTGTCTGTTTCTGGTCACAGGTCAAGCAGTCATCTGACTTGGAAAGGAACTTTTTTTCTTACCTGCCTCACAATCTGATTGGGACACTTTATTAGAATCTGCATTGGCCACCAATCATCATCAGCCATACGATCCAAAAACCACTGCAGAAGATACATACTGTGTTAGTTTTGTTCCACACTTGCTCTAGTCCAATCTTCTTTTTTGCATGATAATAAAGTCTGAAGAGAAATCGATGTTACTATTATTAAGGAATAGGCAAGTTTTAATCCAAGGGAAATCTAAAAGTCTTCTGTGCATGAAGGAATAAATAAATAAAGATCAATAGCAATAAACAGCAACATAAATTTATATCTGCTATCTTCTTGTGCTCTGCATGCCATTAGAAAATTATCTGGAAGAACACACTTATCCTGCAAAGTGATGTCAACAGCATAAAAACTACGCTTACAATAATGCATAACGTGAAGAATTTTGTAGAAGAGTGATAGGATTAAACAGAGCTTCCCAAGTTAGATTCCTTTTGCATTTTAACACTTGGAAAATCCTCACGGCCTCCAGAGACCCAAAAAGTGTAAAACTAACAGGGGATGACTCATTCCAAGTCAGACTCAGCAAATAACACAGCTCAGTCTTCTGACTCCCAGAATTTTGTTTGAGTCACAAGGAAAGACAGTTTAAAATAAAGAATCAATGTTCTTACTTTTATTTTAATTGTACCCGAGTATTCTTTACTATATTAAATGTCTTTACTCAAATATCTTAGGACTCCACCTCACAGAGACAACTGCACACCCAAATACTGAATGTCACATAATTTATCAACCTAGGATCAATTCATAAAAGAATAATGGATGTAATTCCTTTCTGCTGAATAAAGTCTAAGGCAGGACGCAGTCTGTGCTAGGCTCCTTGTACATTTAAATTGCCACAGAAACACTCTCAAACTTCTCTTCAGTATCTCAAAATTGCTTTCAACAAGACCACACTGAATTCTCTGTCTTTCCATGTGTCTTGGGTGAATTATTTTAAGCACGCCTTCATTACACAAATTACTACACAATAATTGATCAAATCAAGGGTTTGTGACACTGGCTCTCTTTTATTCCAGTGACAAAATTATTTTGGCCTGTGGTCTCAACATAAGTCTCTGTAAATAAAAAAGTCATTCCCCAGGATCTGCAGCAATCAGAAAGGACAAATTTAATCTCATAGAGCACAAATATACTAAATACAGTAGTTCATAGTCCAAAATATTCCAGGGATACGAACCTCCAGGAAAGTTAAACAATATATAGAAAGTTGGTTTGTACTTTGCTGAGTTCCTAAGTCACTTACTTCACAAGCTGCCTGACTGTTATTAAACTGTTTTGTTAACAGTTCAATCCACTGAAGCATTGTAGGCTGTGAAAAGAAATACAGAAAAAACTGTAACTTAAAATAATGAATTCCAGCATAATCTTTAAACATTTCTAAATGGTTCAGTAAAGCAGCAAATATTAAGAATATAATTATAAACAATAAACATTTTATGAATTAATAATATGTTGCACCTACAGATAAATACCAGTCCATACATTTTTACATATACATTATATTCCATTGTGCAGTGCTCACTATAAATGTGGTAAATGACACTCTAAACATTAACTTTGCATCACATATGGCAATTTTACAGCTCAAAATCCCACTTTTAGAATGGAAAGTACAGATCTGCTTTTCACTAGGATCATGCAGCTACTTAATGAGAATTTACAAGTAAATCGAATACCTTTTCCTTTGAATGAATAAATGTCTCTAGTACAAAGGAAGTGCTTAACTGGAAAAAAAAATGGCACCATTAATTTAGAATGCATGAATTAAAATGTCAACAAGGAAACAGTTAACAGAAGGTAAGATTCTTTTGAAATCCTTACCTTTGCTGTCATCAGAGAAACNTCAATCCATCATTAAATCAGAACAGGATTTCATGCCACATCCCCTGTTCCTCTCTCTAAAGTGATGTTTTTGATCACATCAATTCATAGTGATTTTCACAGCAATACAGTTTAAACATTAAACTCTGATAAAATCTGATAAACTCTGATAAAATCTATTGATATTTTTAAGACCAAGAAGGATAAAAGCATGATCTGATTTGCTGGCTAGGAATGAAGAGACATTTTAAATTAAGAAACTAAAATGTGACAGATGCTGAAGCAACACTTCTGGCCAGAGG